>PVHX01006497.1:16934-100168 GCA_004024805.1 Geosciurus inauris | reverse complement strand
AAAAAAAAAAAAGGGGGGGGGACTCACCAAATGAAGGTCATGGTGGGTGCAGACACGTGACGATCGAAAGAATGAGCAAAGGCTGTGAGGTGTGGTCGGCGGTTCAGGATGAGGGGTCTCATAGAGAATTACTCCCTCATCCGAGTCACAGCACCAAATGTTAGGGTATCGGCCAGCCAGACATGGACACCTCTGAGCAGCCAGGAAAATCCTTTATTCAGGGGAGTGGGCGCCTGAGCGAAGGAAAGAGGAAAAGAGAGAGGGGACACATGGGAGGGATTTTATAGAGCCCACTACAAATCGCGTGGCCAGCCAGAGATTGGTCACTTTAAAATCCGCGGGACAGATAAGATAAGCAGTAGTGGTCTTCTTTTGATGTGCTAACCTGAGAGGTTAGGCTTTGTTTCCCAGGTGAAAGATTCGGGAGAGGAACCCCCTGGGGCAGGAACTGCCTTGGGCTTTTATAGAGGGGATGTGAAAATTACAAAAGGGCTGTTTTTTACCTTACAATCTCCTTTCTTCCCACCTATTAAGTAAGATCCTGTATTCCTGCATATTCTATTTCTGTGTGTTATAAAATCAATAGAACATTTCCCCTCTTTTCTCTTTGACTCTGCTTGTATGTTCTCATTAATTCCCATTGTTGTACAGTCATGTCATGGTAGATGAAATGTATAACATAATTATAGGCCTACAGGTGCTAAGTCTTAGGAGACTCTTGAAAAAAATGGCATGATGGAGCTAGGGCATGTCATAGTCCTGGCTTGGCCATAGACTGGTGGTGAGGCCTTGATGAAGTCACTTGAGCTCGCTGAGGTTTTCTTCTTCCTTTCCTGTGCTGTCTTATCCAAGCCAGTTCCCTGCCTGGCAGACAGCGTTCATCAGTACTTCAGATGTGTCACATATGATTTGCTTTGGTCTGCATACTGGTCTAGGTGCATATTGAGGGAGCATCTGATAAATTCATTGAACGAATTATTTTTATGATTTTTATTTGCTTGATCAGTGGAAGAGTGGTAAATTTCAGTTATCACCTGGGAAGTTCATTATTTCTATTTAAAAGGGTTCTCTTGCTGAAGGTTAGATGGCCCTGGTTTCCATCACAGTCCCTCCCCAGGTACAGTATTCACCAGTCCTAGGCATGAGTCTAACCACTGGATTATTTAGACTGTAGCTTTTTGGACTCTCTCATTACTTCCTTCTCTGTGAGTGACAAGAGGGAAAAGTCACAAGGAAATGGATTAACATTAAAAAAAGCCACCTGTCCCTAGTCTGTCATGACGACAGGAGGTGTTTGGCCATTGCATCTCTCCGTCAAGTGTCCGTGCTCAGCCTATCAGCTTTTCCCTCACTACTCCAACTTTCCTGGGGAGTGCTGGAAGCCTCCCTGTGCTGTGAGACCATGAGCCCCTCAGGCTTCCTTCCTGGTCCAGCCCGCGTCCACCTGCCTTGCCAGCAGCTGTTGTTCCTTGAAGCACCCGCCCTTCTGCCTGCTTCCTCCCAGGAGCTTGGCAGCCATTGTGAGACTGTTTAGGAGAATCTAGACACTCTGGGCTTCCACCAGTATACCTCAGTGGGTCTTGGTACCTGATTGCTTTCCCAGTGTTGCCCTCAGTGCATTTGCCTGGTCGATTCCTCCATCCTCCTGGTAGTAGGTCCAGACACTTCGTACTCTCCTTAGGGCTAAAATGATAATAAGCACTTAACAGACAACTTCCTATGTGAGAAAAAAATATTCTGAAGACTTGACATGCTTTGTCTCACCTCCATTCTTGCTGTATGACCAAATTGAGGTAAATGGGGCACTTGATATCAAGAGGCCTCCAGTTCAGAGGCAGATGTAGAGATGTAAACAGGCAGCAGTGATAAGCGTTAAGAAGGGCATGAGTTCAGAATTTTTATGCATGCATTCAACCCATAAGTGAGGATTAATTACACTTCTTGGAAAAACTGAGAGTTCAATGTCCATCCTAAGGAATGCAGGAGTCTGATGGGGGAACACAAAGTGTTCTGGACAAGAGGAACATTTTGGATGCCAGAAAGGTTTCTGGGAATTAGGGGAAAGTAGTAAGAATATAGCCATTGTTCTGAGAGAAAGTAGAGGCCTTCCTTTTGATGTGAATTCCATAGACTTTTCTACCTCCATGTGATCTTTATCCTCACTCAGTTACTGGCTTGAATTAGAATCCTTCCACTGAGTTCTTTATTATGTTGAAGACTTGGGGAATGAGTTTTGACACACTTGCTGTGGATCTCAGCATGAAGTTTTACTACACACTTGTAGTATCTACTGTGCTGAAGTGATATTAGAGCATTAAGGTAGTCTGGAGGAAAATATTGCCTCATGATTATTTACAGGGAAGTTTTATAATCATTGTGACTTACTGGACATAGGATAGGGTTTTTTTGGGGGGGTACATGGGATTCAATTCAGGGGCACTTGACCACTGAGTTACATCCTCAGCCCTGTTTTATGTTTTATTTAGAGACAGAGTCTCACTGAATCACTTAGCTCTTCTCTTTTGCTGAGGCTGGCTTTGAACTCGCGATCTTCCTGCCTCAGGCTTTGGAGCTGCTGGCATTATAGGTGTGCGCCATGGCGCTCAATAGTTTTGTTTTTTTTAAAAAATAACTTTATTGCATTTATTTATTTGTGGTGCTGAGGGTCGAACCCAGTGCCTCACAGGTGCCAGACAAGTGCTCTGCCACTGAGCCATAACCCCGGCCCCAGGACTCCTAAAATTTTGAATGCTAAAATAAAACTGGTGTTTAGCCTGATGGTATGCAATAGCATCTTCAAAAATGAATATGTATCCCTTTTCCATAGACATTTAGTGAATGACATTTTATGTCTTAGTGAATATTTTGCCTTTAAGCACTTTAAGGAAAACCTGATGAAGAGGTTACAGTTCTGTCTTTGGTGCTGTGTGACCCAGGGATAGGGAAATGAAACAGGGCCATACATGGCTCCTGATCTTTTGTGGGCTGGAAAGGGATGTGAGCTCCTATATAGACTTTGGTCCTACTGATTGCAATATAGACTTCCATAAGCTTTAATGCTTCCTCCAGATTGAGGAATGAGTGGGGGAGGGACAAAGCAGCTGAGTGGTAAATATTGCAGACTTTTTTTAAACCCACTTTTGAAGATGGAGGTCATAATATCTTGCATTCAGATTCATCTGCTTTTTCTCTCTTTGCAGGTGGGGATAGTTTACAGCATCTCACGAAATCTACTTTAAATCCAGATGGCTAAATTTTGTATTTAATAAATATTTTCATTAGATTGTAGAGATGTGAGAAGTGGAGAGAAGAGATGTGCTATCATATTGTTAAATGTTTTGACAATAACGTTTCCCATATACCTGAATGCCTTCATCACAGTACCCTTAATATAATAGGGCCTTAGCCAGGCACAGTGGCGCACATCTGTAATCCCAACACTTTGGGAAGCTAAGAGGGGAGAATCATGAGTTCAAAGCCAGCCTCAGCAATGGCAAGGCTCTAAGCAACTCAGTGAGACCCTGTCTCTACATAAAACACAAAATAGGGCTGGGGATGTGGCGCAGTGGTCGAGTACCCCTGGTTCAATCCTTAGTACCCAAAAGAAAGTAATGCCCTTGTGCCTCTCTTTCACATATACTAAGCTATGTGCCTAGACTTCATCCTCTTTCCTTTCTTTCTTACATCTCTTAAAAATAAGTGTTGATGCCATTTCCCAATTTTTCTAAAATCCTGAGAAGTTTAATGAGGTAGAAATTTAACAATAGTGAAAACACTCTCCTCATGAATCTGAAAAAAGTGTATCTACAAAGTATTGATCATTTTTCTAAACTGTTTTTATAGCTCAATACTAGAAGCTGTTTTGGCAGCTAGGCAAAGTAGAAAAGAAGAGAAAGCTGTCACGGTTATTTTTCTTTGGTTATAAGAGATTGGAAGATTTTGTTTCAGTTTGAGACTTGTGATTCACTTATTACTAGAGAGCTGGATGGTTTTTAATATTGTAATCTTCTCTAGGTGTGGAGAAAGGTCACCTCTTGATCATATTTTGGAGATCATGGGGTTAAAGCTGTGGGAAAGTCCTTTTCCTAGACCCAGGTCCTCATCAGCATGTTTGGCCAGGTGTTAATCTGTGTCCTGAGGGGAGAGCTGGAATTCATTATTCATCTTCTGGGAGGGAACCAGGGACAGAGCCTGCCTCCTGCCTTACTGACGTGTTCCATTTGTGAGGAAGGCAGTCCAGTCCATTTGCAGAATTCTCCTGTCATCCAGCCAAGAGAGAGAAACACAGAGGAAGCAATGAGCAGTGGGAGGCAGACCGCTTGGCAAAGCAGTTCTGAAGTGTGGGTTCCGGAGCAGTATCACACAGTGTTTTAGGTTTCAGGTACTGAGGGATGGTATGCAGGAACGGAAGGGGAAGGATTCAGACTTGCAATTGTGCATTTTTTTTCCTTTTGCCTTTTTTGTCTTTTTGTTCCGCCTGTCTTTGAACACATGTATGTCATCCTTTGAAAAAAATCGGGATCTGAAAGAAGGCTTTCCTGGTACACTGTTTTTTTTCTTCAACAGTACACTGTTTGGGGGGGTTCCCCCCCACCCGCCTCCCTATTTTTTTTCTCCTCCGTTTTTTTCCCCTCTGAGGGCAGAAGGTGAGACAATGATCAAGTCAAGCTGGTTCTATGTTAAGTTCAAGTATGCAGAAAAGGTAAGTCAATATGTTTTCTTTTCCCAAGGGAACCTGCTACCTCCTGTGGTTCTCTGGTGTTGACAGTTCCTCCAGCCACTCCTGGAAGCAGAGTCTAGAAATTGTATGTGTGACTGTGTTTCCTCTGGTTTAATGATTCTTAGATGAAACACAGGCTCTGTGTCTGCAGTCTGAGATTGCCACATTGCCACTGACCAAGAGAAAAGGGTCTTCATACTTTGTTCCAGAGACAGTATTTAGAGTTTAAAGGAGAAAAATAGTAAGACTACAATAACAAGAAAGGCAGCCTCATTAGACTGAGTGGAGCATTCTCCAGAGGAATATTTGCTATGAAATGTGATACATTTTTTATTGTGAAGCAAATTGATGACTTTCTATTACCTGTAGTTTGCTGAGTCAGAAGTTTTAATGTTTCTTTTTGCCTAACTGATTTTGTTAATGTATGGACACTCTTTGTATTGTTCTTTGGATGCAGAAAGAATTCCTGTCACTTTGAACACACATAAGACCATCTCTTTACTGTTTGTTGGGGTGTATATTTTAGGGAAAGAACAAATTTTAGTTGCATTTACAATTTTGATGTTAAACAGTTCTGTATTTTAACATATTATGAGTTGGCTTTCAGGATAAACATGTGTGTTGTCATTCATCTTTACTTACCTGTTTCCATCTTTTCAGTTCTGGATGTATCTATATCCCCTACTCTTTTGCAAATTTATAGCATTAGTACGGAGGGTTCTAAAATACCTCTTTTGAAATTTTGTCTTCCCTGATTTGCTTATTGAAAATATTGGCATATTGACTGTAGAATTAAACAGAAGCTGTAGAGAATGGGACTGTGATGTGGTAAGATAGAAAATTAAGTATGATTGTCTTCATACTTGTAATTATATATTTATGCCCATTAAAATTCCCTTCTCCGCTCACCTATTTTTAAAAAGAAATTAGATAATAGATGTGGTGGCATATGCCTGTAATCCCAAGGGACTCAGGAGGCTGAGCCAGGGGATTTCAAATTTGAAGCCAGCTTCAGCAATTTAGTCAGGCCCTCAGCACCCTGTCTCACTGTAAAAATAATAAAAAGGGCTAGGGATATACCTCAATGGTAAAGTGCCCCTGTATCCCTCCCGCCAAATAAAAGGAGTTAGAACACTTTGGGCTCATTTTTCTTGCATTGCTTCTTCCTTATGAATTTGTTTTATTTTTATTTAAAAGAACTTTTCTCCATTTTAAACCTATTTGCATTGTTAACTATTAAAGCTATTATGACTTTCTCTTTGTGTACAGGATTAGGAAAGGTTACCATTGTAGTTGAGATTTACTTTTTTCCTTAGAGGATTACTTTCATTTGAGAAGCCTATATCCTTTTTGATAAGTGAAACTGTACTCTGCCTTCTCTCTTGGGAATCAAAAAGTCAGAGTTAAGCCACCTGAATAAACAAATGCCAAAAGGAGAAAAGCATTTCTAGAAGTGATCTCTAATAGAAAAGAAGAGGAGGACATTAAGTTGCTTCATTTTAATTATAGTTTCCACTCTTCCTTTGGCAACCAAACAAGAAAGGAATGTATTAGTATACTCTCAACAGGGGGCGATATAAAACTAAAAAGTGCTGAGGCCCCTGGCTTAATTGAAGAATAGCCCTCTTGGCTTTACTAGGGTGGCCAAAAAGAGAAACAGGAATCTGAGTCTTGTTTTTGGCATGCTTATGGTGCTCCAGGGCTTAATGATTCTTAGCAGAACTTCCATTCTCTTGTGCCTTCACAATGAGACATTTTTAAGAAAAAAATTTTTTTGGTTGTAGATGGACACAATGACTTTATTTTGTTTATTTATTCATATGTGGTGCTGAGGATGGAACTCAGTGCCTCAGGTGTGCTCGACAAGCACTCTACCACTGAGCCACAACCCTAGCCCCACAATGATTGATTTTTAAAATTTACATTGCAGATCTTTATTTCAACACTGGTCAAACTAAATTGTGTTTCATCAGGAGAGATAAAAAGTCTTAGGCATAAACACAGGGACAGAGCTGCTTACAAGATATATGTAAAGCATTCTTTTTGTATTCATCCAAAAGCTGTTCTTATAAAGGTTCTTAATTTGAGGGTTTATTCTTTTTATTTTTTCAATTAATCAATTTTTAATGTATGGGGCACTGAACCCAGGGCTTCAGACATACTTGGCAAACGTACCTCTACTGAACTACATTCCCAGCCCATTTTATTTTATTTTGAGAAAAGGTCTCACCAAGTTTTACCCAAGCTTGCCTTGAACTTGTGATTCTACTGTTCCAGCTTCCATAGTTGATGGGATTACAGGCATGCACCACCAGGTATGGCTAAACTGTTGTTAAAGTTGCTTGCTTGCCTGCTTGCTTGATTGAGGTAGTAGGGATGAAACCCAGGGCCCCACACTTACTTGGGCTTTGAATTTTTCTTGCAACAATGCAGTACAAGTTCCACAAATTCTGGAATTTTGGTAGGTTTTTAAATTTTTATTTTTTCTCTTTTCTACCCTGGAGCTATATCCCCAGCCCTGCCTTTTTCTCTTTTTAAATGTGACCATTTAGTGCTATATATTTTCCTTGCAGCAATGCTTTATGAGTTTCACAAAATTTGGATTTTTTTTTTCCATTCACTTCAGTGTATTTATTTTTAACTTCCACTAAGACCTCTTGGATACATGGTTTGTTTAGAACTATATTTTTATTTCCTACTGTCTGGATACTTTTAAAAACTCATCTTTCTTATTGGTTTTTAATTTGAATCTATTGTGGTTAGAGAACATACTCTGTTTTAAGATGAGTTTAAATAGAAGAGAATAAATGGAGGTAAATTTTAACAATTCACTTGAACTGGTAAATAAATGCTCATGCCAGTAGACGATTATAAATTATGTAAGCACAATGCAATACCATAGACAGACAGGTAGGCGGGTAGGTACATAGATTATGGGAATTGGCTTATGGGATAACTGTGGTAAGCTGGGGACCAGGAGAGCCAGTGGTATAGTTCAGTCTGAGTCTGAAGGCTAGAAAACCAGATTAGCCAGTGGTACAGCTTTTGGTTAGTTCCAGGGTCTGGGGATTTGATGGTGTATATCCTGTTCTTGGCCTGAAAACTGAGAGGAATAATGTCTGAGGGCAGGAGAAGATTGGATGTTCCACCACAAGCAAAGGATAAAAATTCTTCCTTACTCTTTTTTTTTTTTTTATTTAATTATTATTCATTTGGACTCTCATGGATTGAATGAAGCCCACCTGCGTTGTTTAGGGCAAATCTTCTTTTAAGTAGTCTACCAACTTAAATGCTAATCTCTTCTAGAGATAGCCTCAGAGACACATCAGAAAATAATGTTTTACAAGCTCCTTTAGCCTGGTCAAGGTGACACAATAAATTAACAATCATAGATATATTTATCTTTATGTTTGTTTTCTGTATTGTATTTTGTAGATAGCATAGAGTTGGATTATGTCCCCTACCCCACCCCACTACCAATCTTTCTTTTAATCGGTATATCTAAACAAATATACTTGTAGTTCTGGTGTGAGGTTTTTACTTTTAACTTCTGAAGAGTGTTTGTCTTTTTCTGGCCTTCATGGTTTCTGATGAGACATCCACTATCATTCTTTGCCCTGTAGGACATGCATACATTCTCTCTGGCTACTTCCTCATTTTCTCTTTGTCTTTACTTCTTAAAAGTTAATAGTGTGTCTTGGTGTATAGTTAGCTTTGAGCTTATTCTGCTTCAATTTCTCACACCTTCTTAAATCTATATCTTGTGGTTTGACCACATTGAGGTGTTTTCTATCTTTATTTCATATAATATCTTAGTTCCTTTTTATCCCGCTCTGGGATCCTGAAGACACAATTGTTAGATCTTTTATTATAATCTCACTGGTGCCTGATAATTCTGTTCTTTTTGTTCCAGTCTTTTTTTTTTTTTTTCCCCTCTTCTCTCTTTTATTTATTTAGAGTACTTTTAGTTGTTTTATCTTGAAGTTCATTGACTCTTTCATCTCTTTCTCTACCTGGTGTTGTGCACAATCACAGAGTTGTAAAATTTGTTTTACTTGCCTGTTAGAGCAGCTACTCTGGAGTGTGAGGCAGGAGGATCATAAATTTGAGGCCAGCTAGATGACTTAGCGAGACCGTGTCTCAAAAAGAAGTAGATAGACAGGACTGATGATGTTGCTTCGTGGTAGAACACCTCTTCATTCAATCCCCAGTATTGCTCCCCCCCTCCAAAAAATTGGTGTTTTATACTATGTTAAAAACATATGCTATGAAGTTTATCATCTTTACCATTTTAAGCGTAAAATTTATTTAGCGTTAAATGTATTTGCATTGTTGTGTAACTGATCTATAGAGCTTTTTCATCTTGCAAATATGTAATTCTGTGTCCATTAAACAGCTTCACTTTTCTCACAGCTTGTAACCACCAGTCTACTTTTTATTTCTATGAATCTGACTACTGTAGACATTTCATGTAAGTATAATCTTACAGTGTCTTTTTTTGAATGGCTTAATTCACTTCAGGTAATGTCTTCAAGGCTCATCCATCTGGTAGTATGTGACAGAATTTCCTTCCATCCTAAGGTCAGTATTCCATTTTATGAGTACTCTACTGATGTTTATGCATTGATAGTTTCATGCATTACTGAACATTTGGGTTGCTTACACCTCTTAGCGGTAGCGAATAATGATGATATGAACGTGAGTGCTGAGAGACCCGTTTCATTTCTTTTGAGTGTGTATCCATAAGTGGGACTGTTGAGTCATATAGTAGTTCAGTTGTACAGTTTTTGAGGAACCCCCATAGTGTTTCCCATAGCAATTACACCATTTACTGTCTAGTCGATAGTATAAAAGTCTTCCAGTTCCACCATATCCTCACCAATACTTGTGTTCTGTTTTTGATAGTAGCCATTTTCAGTGGGTATGATATTGTATTATAATTTTGATTTGCATTTCCCTGATGATTACTGATATTGAACATCTTTGTTGGCCATTTGTGTCTCATGTTCAGAGAAATAATATCCAGGTCTTTTGTTCACTTTTTAATTGGTTATTTAATTATTGTTGAATTGTTATTTATAGATTCTACATATTAACACTCTCCCACTTTGGTTTTGGGAATTAAGCCCAGAGCCACACAGATGGTAATAAGCATGTACTCTATCAGCTGACTTATGCCTCTAGTTTTGGGTATTAATCTTTTGTCAAATGCATGATTCGTAAACATGATTTCCCATTTCTACAAGTAGCCTGTTTACTGTTGCTAGTGTCCTTTGATGCACAAAAAATTTCAAGTTTGACGTAGTTCCATCTATTTTGTTTTCATTCTCTCTGCTTTTGGTGTCTTATCTAAGAAATTGTTGTCAAATCTGATGTCCTTAAGCTTTTCCTCTTGTTTTCTTCTCCGAGTTTTTACTTCTATAGTCTTATATTTAGGTCTTTGGTAATTTTGATTAAGTTTTGTATGGGGTGTAAAACAAAAGTGCAACTTATTCTTTGCCGCCCCCCACCCTCCCCCACTTGGTAGTGGAGTTCTCTGAGATAGATTCCCCAGCCATAAATTTAATTCTTTTGCACATGAATATGCAGTTTTTTCAGCACCACTTATTGAATAAATCATCTTTCTCCGATTGAATTTCCTTTACATCCTTGTCTAAGATGATTTAACCACATAGAGGAGAGTTTTTTTTCTGGATATCACAGTACATTACATTGGTATGTTTGTCTTTATGGAAGTTCTGCATTGTTTTGGTTACTGTAACTGTATAATGTATTTTGAAATCAGGGAAATTGAGTCCTTTATTTTTCGACAGGAAATTGAGTCGTTCTTTTTCTAGACTTGTTTTACTTTGTCTTGTCCCTTGAGATTACATATTGTATAATAGGATGACTTTTTTCTGTTTCTGCAAAAAATGTCAATGGGATTTTGATAGGGAGTGTTTGGAATCTGTAGATTTCTTGAATAATATGTACATCTTAAAAATAACTAATCTGTGAACAGCATCAAGGTTTTTGGTCAATTCATGAATAGCAGTGCTTTTTAAATTTTTGTCTTTTTTAGTTTCTTTGAACAGAAAATGTTTTTGATGAGTTTTTAAGTTTTCTTCTTTTTAACTGAATGTTGAATCTTTCACTTTTAAATTTTTTTTTGCTATTTGTTTATTGCTCCTATTACTTTGTTGACATACATTTTGTTGTGATAGCTTTGTATTGTTTCTTTGGTTTCAAGCATTTTTGTATTTACTCGCTGAAGTATTTTAATGGTGAGTGCTTTAAAATCTGTGGCAGATAATTTTAATGTCTCTAATATCCAGGTGTTGGTGTCAATTAATTTTTTTCCTTCAGGTTGCCAATTTTTTAGAAAATATTTTTTAGTTATAGATGGACTCAATATCTTTATTTAGTTCTATTTTATTTTTATGTGGTGTTGAGAATCGAACCCAGTGCCTCACATGTGTGAGGCAAGCACTCTACCACTGAGCCATAGCCCCAGCCCTCAGGTTGCCAATTTTATTCAAGTTGGTTCTCAGTGTGAGGAATGATACTTAAGTAAAACCTTGATATTTTTGGTTTTGTTAAGACTGAATCGTATCTAAATCTTCTATTTATTGCTGTTTTTCTCTGACAGCTCCTTGGCAAGGCAAGGAGGCCTGCCTTGTGGGAGTACAGTTTTACCTTAGCTATAATAGGGGTAGAGCTGGGAGCTCCTTGGTTGTACTGAGTAGGAGTTCCAGCTCTCCTACAGACCTCTGATGATACACATTGGCTGGCTGGGAGGGGTAGTTTATCGTATTAATTGATCACTGATACTACCGGGAATGTTTTTTTAAATCAGTGGGCAGTGTTAAAAATCTTAAATTCAATGATTGTCTTTCTGGCTCACCTCTTTTCTAGTTTTTTGGGGTAGGAGAGCAAATTTAGGGGGCTTTTATATTTGTTCTATTGGCATTTCTGGGGTTCCAACTATTTCAATTCAAAGTCTGAGATAGAGGATTCTTTCCCCCGCCCCCCACCAATCCTGGGGAACTTTGAGTGATTTTTTTTTTCTGGGGGGGAGGTGTCTCTAATTTCAAACCTAGTTTCTCTTCTCTGTACCTTTTAGATCTATTTATATTTCATCTAAAATGTCCAAGGTTTTTAGTTTTACGTAGTGTGCATAATAAGGAAACATGTTTATTCCATTTTCCTGGAAGCAGAAGATACTTAAAATGCATTTTTAAAGTGATTAACTGCTAAGAGTATTTGTAAGTGTTTTGCATTGCAGTGAGGCTAAGAGCAAGTGCTCAGTACAGGGTGATAATTGCCCTTTACTGTCTTCTCTGGCTATTTCAAGTTGAAATCTCAGTCATACTTGGCTAATCTGTGCTAAAAGCACTTCCATTTTAAGCTGACTTTAGTGTAAATTGTACTGTCCCTTATATATACACTTGCATCTTTAGAACTCTTTATTCTGTTAAGATATAGGTCTCTAATAATAGCATCATCTTAGAAATAGTTTTTTTTTTCTTCCAGGCAAATTTGTCAGTGCATTTTTTATTGTAAGATTGGTTTTACTGATTCTGAGTTAAAACAAAATCCTAGCCATTTTAGCCAAAAAGATGATACCAGAGAAAACAGATTTTCTTCTTGAACCATTCAATCTTATGAACTCTTGAATAAGGGAAAGGAATGACTATGATTTCTTTTTCAGTGGTAATATTTCTTTGAAAAACTGCCCTCAGATGATTATAGATATTATTCAGTCCTACTGGCAGCCTTCCTTGGAACTTCATGCTATATATCTCCAAGTTTAAAGTATGTATTCTGACTGAGTGCTGAACTTCAGAGTTAATTTGAAATTGATTTACATAATATGTTTGGAAATTTGCATAATCATGATGACTGTACTTAAACTGTTAGCAGTATTTTATAGAATATCATTGTGTTTCTCCATTAGAATGAAGCAAGAGATTTGTGTCACAAAAGCCAGTTGGAAAAGTTAGAAGAAATTTAAGCTATGGATCATAAGCTATGGAGCATGACCCTGTGATTTTCTTCAGTCTCATTTGATAGCCAGTGGGATTCAGACAGGGAAGAACCTGTTTCCTTTACCCTTCTGTTTGTTAGTTGGTAGAGAGAAAAACTGTGTTTTGAGACAAGAAGGACTTGATCTTTCCACCAGGCTTCACTGTAAAAATTTTTTCACCCTTAAAGTGGATTTATTTCTATGTAAAGATCGTTTAATAGTTTTGATAACTCAAATAAAAATCTTGAAAGATGAACAACTGCTGAGAAATTCCAAGGTTTTCATTTACCATGGAAGGATTTCAGGTAGTTATTTTTTTCAAGTTAAGTCCAAGGAAGTAAATGTAATCCTCGTTTCAAAGGTTAAATTTAAAGATCATGTTATCACCAGTGTCCTTTGGAAGTAAAAGATACAGCCAATCTAAATCAAAGACTTTATATCAGATTAATTCTTAAGAGTGTAGGCAGCAGTTGAGCCACTTGTTATTGAAGAGCATACAGCACATTAGATGTGCTTTCATCAAACCCCGTTACCTGGTTTCTACCGAGTGCAGTACATGTCATTTCAACAGGCTCTGCTGGCTCCCTGTTGAAGTGCTGCATACATGGAGTGGTGACCAAGGTGGAATATGGACTTAATGTTGGCTTATTATTTCTCTCTCTCTTTCTTCTTCTTTTAAATTTTTTATTTTGCATTGGTTTATAGACTTTGGTATAGCTTAAGTATACATATTTTTAAAAATTTTATGGTGTTTACATGAATAAATTAGAGAAGGGAGTAATGAATTAGGCTTCCTAAGTTGGTAGTTTCTGCTGTACACACGAATCTACGTTCCTGTCACTGTCTATCCCAGCCAAGGTACCCACCAATTTCCCCCACTCCACAAACTCTTTTGTAACTCATTGTTCATTCTGTTATCGTAGAATGTGATTGTATACCTTTAGGTGAGCTGGGGGATTCCAAGATGGTAAAGAAGGAGCAGGACAGACAGTTTTATAGCAGGAGGGTTGAAGAACTTCTTTGAAATGATATAAGTGATTTTGCTTTTACTGACACATCTGCAGTGCAGAATATTTTTGGTGTTGTTAGTAGAATACCTCTTGTCTGACATTATATGTTTCATAGTGCATTTGTGAACTGGAAATAGGTTAAATAAAGCTTGAAATTGTAAAAAGAAAAATGTTTCTGCTTAAGTTGTGTTTTATGAAGGAGTCACACAATTATAGACCTCCTCAGCAATCTTTTGGTGTAGAGCAATGTTTGCATCTCTGGTTCCATGTTGGAAATACCTTGGGAGCTTTTACAAATTTTTTTAAAGTTTTATTTGTTTTTTTAATAACTTATACATGGCAGTAGAGTCTATTTTGACATATTTATACAAATATGGAGTATATTTTATTTTAATTAGGGTCCTGTTCTTCTGGATGTACATGATGTTGAGATTCACTGTGGTTTATTCATATATGTACATAGGAAGTTATGTCAGATACATTTCACTGTCTTTTCTATTTGTGTCCTCCCTCTATTCCCTTCATTGCCCCTTGGCTAATCCACTGAAGTTCTTCTGTGCCCTCCACCCCTCATTGTGAATTAGCATATCAGAGAGAACATTTGACCTGTGGTTTTTTAGAATAGGCTTATTTCACTTAGCATGTTAGTCTCCATGTCCATTATATTTACCCATGAATATCATAATATTATTCTTCATTATGGCTGAGTAATATTCCACTGTGTATATAAACCACATTTTCTTTATCCATTCATCTTTTTCATAGCACCTAGATTGATTCTATAGCTTAGCTGTTGCGAATTGTGCTGCTGTAAACATTGATGTGGCTGTGCCACTATACTATGTTACTTGAGTGTAGTTTTAATTTGCATTTCTGTAATTGCTAGAGAGGTTGACCTGTTTTTTTTTCATATACTTGTTAATCATTTGTATTTCTTCTGTGAAGTGCCTGTTTAATTCCTTTGCCCATTTATTGGTTGGGTTATTTCTTTTTCGATGTTAAGCTTTCTGAGTTCTTTATACATCCTGGAGATCAGTGCCTTATCTGACATGAGGTGGCAAGGGTCTTCTCACGTTCTGCAGGCTCTCTTTTCTTTCACTGTGAGGAAGCTTGTTGCTTGGTACTATCTATCCGTCCCCCCCCCCCCTTTTTTTTTTTTTTTGATTGATGTCAGTTATTCTTGATTTAACTTCTTGGGATTTAGTAGTTTTGTTAAGGAAATCGACATGTTAATCTGACATGTTGGAATGTTGGGCATACATTTTCTTCTAGTAGGTGCAGGGTTTCTGGTCTAATGCCTAGGTCTTTGATACACTTTGAGTTTCGTTTTCTGCAGGTTGAGAGATAAGGTTCAATTTCATTCTGTTATATATGGACTTCCAGTTTTCAAAGCCATTGGTTGAAGAGGCCATCTTTTTTCCTCTGTATGTTTTTGGTGCCTTTGTCTAGTCTGAGATAACTGATACTTGTATGGGTTTGTTTCTGTGTGTTCTGTTCTATTCCACTGGTCTTCATATCTGTTTTGGTGCCAATACCATGCTGGTTTTGTTATTATAGCTCTATAGTATAATTTTTGGTCTGGTATTATGCTGACTTCTGCTTCAATTCTCGATAAGAATTGCTTTGGCTATTCTTGGCCTTTCATTTTTCCAAGTGAATTTCATGACTGCTTTTTTTATTTCTATGAATAACACCATTGGGATTTTAATAGGAATTGCAATAAATCTGCATAGAGCTTTTGGTTGTATGGCCTCAGGAGATCTGTCTGTCTTCTGAAGTTGTCTTCAGTTTGTTTCCTTTGTGGTCTGTAATTTATATTGTAGAGGTCTTTCACCTCTTTTGTTACATTGATTCCCAAGTATTTTTTTTTAATGCTATTGTGAATGGGATTGTTTTCCTAGTTTATCTTTCAGCCAATTCATCGGTGTATAAGAAGGCAATTGATTTGTAGGTGTTTATATATCCTAGAGATTAATGGATACTTTCCTAAATTTGTTTATGAGTTCTAGAAATTTTCTAGTGGAATTTTTTGGGTCTTCAAAATATAGGATCATGTTGTTGGCCAACAGAGAAGGCTTGATCTCTTCTTTTCCTATTGGTATCCCTTAAATTTTTTACTTTTGCCTGATTGTTCTTGTGAAAACTTCAAGGACTGTGTTCTATTTCAAGGAAAAATTTGAAGAGGATTGGTGTTAGTTGTTCTTCAAAGGTCTGGTAGAACTCTGCTGAGAATCCATCCAGTCCTGGGCTTTTCTTTGTTGGAAGGCTCTTGATGGTGTCTTCAGTTTCATTGCTTGAAATTGATCCTTGTAAATTTTCTATGTTCTGGTTCTGTATGGGTAAGTCATGTCTCTAGAAATTGTCAATGTCTTCAAGATTTTCTAATTGATTAGGTTATGAATTTTTGAGCTAGTTTCTTATAATTCTTTGTATTTCTGTAGTGTCTATAATAGTATTTTCTTTTTCGTCTCTAATTTTGTTTGAGTTTTCTCCATCTTTCTTTTCATTAGCTTGGCTGCAAAAATGTTGATTTTTCAAATATCAATCATAGACATTCTGATTCAGCTAGTCTAGGGTTAAGCTTGGCAGCAGGTTTTAAGAAAAATCCCTAGTAATTTATCATACACAATGAGGGCTAGCTTGAGAAAGGTCTTCACTGATATGTGTCATAGTTTTTCTTCATTGTATAAAACTATATCCATAAGACATTGACAGTTATCTGTTGGATTTAGTAAAAATAGTGCAACAATTTAGACATATCAGTAGTTGGAGTTTAGAATCCTTTTAAATTGTCCTGCACAGTGTTCTAGAGTTTTCTCTATAATTAATAAAAGTTCTTTTTTGAAAAGGATATACTTCATTACGTCTTTACTGTGTTCAGCTTCATTTTTATCAGTGGTTTACCTATACTTAATTTTTTTTTCTTTTTTCATGTATTGATTGAAATAAATGTGTGCCTATTTCCTAAAATAATAACAGCAGAAGCAGGTCTGGAGTAGTGAACTGTGGTGTCTCGTCATCACAGGGAGCACTGGCTGTGAACCTTCAGTGTGTTTTACAAAGGAAATGAATACCAGCATTTAATCTGGCTGGTCAGTTTTTCATTAGAGGAGATCTAAGGTGTTTCAGGAGTGGGGAATCTCAACTCAGGAGGAGTGGGGTTCTTGACAAACTTTGTAGAAATGAACTTAAGTTAGAGGTAGAGAAAAATATTTTTTGAAAACAGAGACACATTCCTAGGGACAATACAGGCCACGCAGGGTGATGGATCTTCCTCTTCCTCTTCCTCTTCCTCTCCCTCCTCTTCCTATTTCTCCTCCTCCTCCTCTTCCGCCTCCTCCCCCCTTTTATTTTTACTTTTTTTTATAGTTGTAGATGGACAGAATGCCTTTGCTTATTTTTATGTTATCCTAAGGATTGAACCCAGTGCCTCACACATGCTAGGCAAATACTGTACCACTGAGCTACCTCAGCCCGATGGTTCTTCTTCTTCTTCTTCTTTTTTTTTTAAATATTTTTATTAGTTGTTGATGGATCTTTATTTTATTTATTTTTATGTGGTGCTGAGTATCGAACCCAGTGCCTCACGCATGCTAGGCAAGCACTCTACCACTAAGCCACAACCCCAGCCCCCCCGATGGTTCTTCTTTTAAAGGAAACTTGATGACGATTGGGCATGGGTGGTACATTGGGATAACATCAGTTTAGTGATCATAAGATGGTTTATGATGGTCTGACAGTTCTCAGGATCCTTATGATGATATGGCCTCTTTGATATGATCAGTAGATAACATTGGAAGGTACCCTATGTTATAGGTTTCTTAAAATATCCTATCTTTCTTTGCTTAATCTATTTATTGCATAGTCTAATTTTTAAATTTTTTTCTGATGCTGGGTATTGAATCCAGGGCCTAGTGTATGCTAGGAAAGCTCTCTAGCACTGAACATATCCCTAGCCCAAGATAATTTCCATAAGTGAATGAATTAATGTTAACTCTTAAGATGTACAGGTTTTTCAGAAATTTGGGAGTGATAGTCCTGGGAGAGAAAAGTGGCTTGGGGAGGAAAGGTATGCAGCAATTTAGTATAAGTCTTTTAGACTAATGTTACATGTATTTTTCTTGTCCTTCCTGTTTTCTTCTTTCTACCTATTGTTTATTTTTTCTGTCCTACTTCAAGTTGAGTGAAAGTCAATTTGAAAGAGCATTTATTGTAAAAGATGTGTATTTGACCTGATTTTAGGTCAATTAATATTCATCCACAATAATGTTTGATATGTTTCCTTTGTATTTCATATAGGAATGGAATACATAATTATATATAGAAATACATAAATTTGTATTTTTATTATTTTATATTTCTTTTTCAGGATTTCAGGTTAACTAATGTCTCATGTTCGGACTTTAACAGACGTAGATATAAATCATTGTAATCCCTCAAGAGTAAGCAAAAAGTGTTGCCTTTGATTTTCATGACCCATTCTAACCATCTAGATGATACTCATTATAATGAGTTTTCCATGTACACCTTCAATGCTTAAGAGTCTTGAATTCAGTCTGATATTTCAGGATTACATAACTTGTAATATATGTCATACTCTGTGAAATGCTGAAAACCGAAATTCAGATACTAATAAAAGTCACTTCTTCCTAATAAGGCATAATAATAGGCTGTAGGTCATTTGTAGGTCTTCAATAGATTGCAAAATCATGCATGTTCCTGTTTCACCACTCTGTGTGTGCACACCTATAGTTAGTTGTTTATGGCAATTGCATCTGGACTCACCTTCTTTTAATTTCATATAGGTAGTACTAGCATTTCTTTATTTTTGCTGAACTGCAGTTCCCTTCTTAACTGTGTTTATATTGTTTGCTTTGTCTTCTGTTTAGACTGTGAGTTCCTTGGGGAAGGGAGCCTGGACTTAACTCTCATATAGTGTCATCAGCACATGCAGTTTTCAGAATTGCTATCTGAATTAAATTTTACTGAATTAAGTCAAATGGATATGGGATTTATGAGAACTGATCCTAAGAACATTTTTATTTGCTTTCTTTTGGGAAGGAAAAGAAAAAGGGTGTGTAAGCAGCAGAATATCCTGGTCTGTGCTTTTTCTGACTGACTGACAGACTATCTTTCAAGAAAGCTGAGTAGCTCAGCACAGTAAATACTAAAGAGGGGAATACATTCCTTTCCCCCCAGGGGACTTAAGTAGTGTTTAACACCACTGTAAAATCCTCAGCAGTGGCTTGTAGAATTTGTCTAAGAAAGATTAGAAGAACAAGGCAGGCTTTGTGTGCTGTTTCTTTTTCTTTCCTTCTCCCCTTCTTGCTCCAGGCTATCTGCAAAAAATGTGGAATGTTTTCCTTGGCCCTCTGCGTGTGCATGTTAGGTATGCATTAACCTTAGAAAAAATAAAAGGCAAAAGCAGGGCAGTGCTTACCAATGGGATTTATCTCCTCCAGGGAACATAAAGGAAAATTATATGAATCACATTACATGAGTCATGCAGCCAGTCTCTCCACTCAAGTGAACTAGACAAGGTGCCAGACAGAAAGCTTTGTGGCATGAGATGAAACAAAGGTGCGACCATTTGTTTCACTAGTGGAGAACTAAGGTGAGTTATGCTCTTAGGCAAGATGAAAGCCTTCTGAGAATTAGAAGGGGTGCAATTTGGTACTGGATTCTGAATCATTATTTTTACTTGAGACCTTCACTTCAGTGACTGTCACTCAAAAGGACACAAGAAAAGACTTCTTAATATTCGGCTAGATTTTATAGTGCTAAGGAATATTCTTAAGAGTTTTAGCATTGAAAAACTGTTCCATTTGACCTCCTCAGTTTTCAGTTAACAGCGATGTACCCAGAGTCACATTTAACATTAGTAGCCAGCAGTGAGAACTAACTATGTAATACATTTACTCTCTGGATGCTAATTGTATAACCATACTTGAACCTTTCTGTAAAGATTACACAACCAGGAGAAGATGAATTAAGCCACTCGGCAAGGCTTTATTGGAATGCACGCCCTCGGACCAAATCCCCCGTCCATCAGAGCATGTTGGGAGAAATGGCGCTGGATCTTCCGTGCATAGAGAATTTTAAGAAAACCCGGTCAGGAAGGGGAGGGCTTGGGGACAGGAAGAGAAGGCCAGAGTCCTTCCTGAATAGGTCAGGAAAACTCGCTGATTGACAGGAGGTGTGTCCACTAGTGCCATCACATCTGGCTTGCAGCTCTGATGACCAGTTTCCTTAATTGGGCTTCTTAGACCCTGACCAAATCTAACATACCGGCCTTTTTGGTGATATAGGACAGCAGATTCTGTCTGGCTACTTCATGCGGGATTAGGGGCATCGAGAGATGGGGGTGCGGCTGGGCATTGGTCAGGCAGGGAGGCAGGGAGCCTCTGGTTGTCAGTCATGTTGCTGGAATGTAGAAACATCACCTGTGGGTAGGAGCAGAAGCTTGGGAGAGATTACTGATTAGCAGAAAAAGAAGAGGGGGCTGCCGAGAAATTTTGAGTTTGGTGGGAGTCCAGCATGATGGGAGTTTAAGGCTGGTTTATTCTGTAATTTGTTTAAGTTTTTGAGTAGCAGTTACTGCATAATCAAGTCCTCTTGCCTCTAGCCCAGAGGCAGTGAATGGGGGCCAAGGAGAGCCCAACTATTACCAATAGAAAGATGGCCCTTTTTTGCCCAAGAGAGGGAGGTGATAATTCAGCCTCATTGTACAGTTAAGTAACAAGGATGGAGAGGACAAGGCATGTAAACATAGTATTCAGTTTTTAATGTCATAGATGTCTATCTTTAAATTATTTTAAATGCCCAGGAATGGCTGTGTTCTTGGTTTTGATAGGTGTTTAAGATGAAGCAAGTCAAATTGACTTCTGTTCTTACTTATTGTTAAGAGTCACCTTTTGTTTTCCTGGGAGACATCCTTGAGGAACTTGAAGGCAGCACGTTACCTGCTAGTGCCACCTGCGTTAGGACAGGTTGAGGTCAGGCGAGGTCTGATGCTGATGCAGCTTCCCCGGGAAGCCTGAGGGACAGTTTCCCCTCTCGGCGACCTTCCTCTTCATTGTATGGCATTTGATTGGCTCTTTAATTCTCTAATGGTCTCAGAAATCTCCTTGATCAGGAGGTCCTGCGGCCCAGAGATGTAGAGCACTTCAGAGAACTTTCCTCCATTCCTTGGATTCAGGTTGATTCAAAGGGCAAAAGCCAAATACTGGTTTTTTTGGCCCTTTAATTTAATTTTAGTTTTTAAGTCTTGATCTTAAACACTCAGCAAGCCAATCTCACCAGTTATAAAGTACTGGGCTTTAACTTCAAGGCCTATTCATCCTATAGGTGGTGGCTGATTTATCTTAAAATAATCTGAGTTGCTTATTTTTGAAGTAGTACATCTGTAAAACATTAACAGGCAATAGTTAGAGTTTTAGTAAAATACAAAATAAAATTAACAGCAGCAAAACATATTTAGTTTGTGTAACAGCTTTCTTAAAGTTTGGCTGAGTTATATATTATGTCCCTGTTTGAGGTCCTAATGATCTTTACAACAAAATTAATCCTTTGAACATATCTTTAAATAAATTGGAGGCTCATCTATTTTGAAGCCATTGTAGTAAGCTGGGAGACAGAACTATCTCAGGTAAGACAGGGCTCCTTGTAAAATCTTAGCAGAATATTAAATAGATTACTTCGTCATTTATTTAAAAGATCACTCTGATGTAAAAATAATTTAAAGTCTTATCTTATTGATGATAGGTTCAGTTATAAAACATTAAATGATACGAATGGATATACAAATTCAGTTTGGAGAACATCAGCTCGATAAAACATTTTTAAAGCTATTTTAAAGACTTGTATATCTGGAAGATATGAACACATTTAATATAGGATCAGAATTACATTGATGTTATTACATTAAGTTTAGTTTTGAAAGGAAAATTTAGATGTTAACTTTTAAATTAGTCATAAACATAAACCTTAGAAATTTACCTTTTATTTAGATCCACATCCCAAAATAATCCTTGTAAATTTTGAAGTTAGGCAAATTATTCCATTTTAATGATAAGAAATACCTTATGTTA
Organism: Geosciurus inauris; assembly: GCA_004024805.1. NCBI lineage: Eukaryota > Metazoa > Chordata > Mammalia > Rodentia > Sciuridae > Geosciurus > Geosciurus inauris. The sequence continues at coordinate 78,343 of PVHX01006497.1, read as the reverse complement.
TTTATAGTATTTTAAATGAAACAGTAAAAGCCTTTAGAAATTTATAAACCTTTGTGTTGAAAGAAAGGACAATTGAGTTTAACTTTTAGATTTAAATTAAGTAAGCTCATGTTAGTCACATGGTGGCTAACCTCTGAGGGCAGCAGCTCCGTCTAGGAGTAGGGAAGTTTCTGTAAAAGAATTATTAAGCTAAGTTTCTCAGGAATTTACAATTGATAGGACAATACAGAGAGGCAGAAGGCAAACAATTACTTATATAGCTTAGCATCTTAGATAAGGGGGAAACTCAGGTTTTAACATGAGGGCGTGGTTTAGATTTTAAGAAGCATAATTACCCAATCAAAGCCAAACATAGTCAAAGCAAGTAAAACAAAATAAACCTTTATGACCTCTTTTCTAATTGGCCCTCAATCCTAAGATAGAATTAGGCTGGGCCAGAGAAGTACATTCATTTATCATTTATGAAAACATTAAAACGTTACCCTATGGAATTTAAAGGAATCAAAAGCACTTGGTATTGGATCTAACAGTCAACATTCCATCCAACAAACATATTGAGTACTCAATATCAGATGTGATTTGCTTATTTTCATTAAAAAAATCAAGACATTAGACAAGCATATTTAACAGTAACATTTTCCCTTGAAGAAATTTTTGACAATGAGATATATATTAGACATTTTATAGACATTAACAAGTTATTAGTCCTTTGACCACGTGGAAAGACTTGTGAGTTTAGTAATTTTAAAGACGTCTTTATTTTTGTTTACTCAATTCAAATTGAACATTTTAAATCATGTGAATTAAAGGTATTTGGATCCATTTTTTAAATTTTAGTTTATGAGCACTCCATATATTAGGTTTGATATATAAACACATGTAAACAATACACAACACAAAAACACGTATAGGCATCAAATGAAAAATAGAGGCCTCTTGAATTAGAGTGTAAAAGAATTTATAGTTGGATAAAATGTATCTGATCAGAAATCTTAATTTCAGCGTGCAGAGTCAAAATCAGGAACTTAAAAAATATATAGAGAGAATTTAAAATCCTAGAATCCTGGAAAAAATGATATAGCTGTTAATTATTTTAATAAAGCAACAGGAGAAAAAAGGAGAGGGAAAGAGGAGGGAAGGAGAAAGAAACGTCAATTTAATTTGAACATAAGTCTCTTTTGTTTTTTGCATTAACAATACCTATCTGGCAAGTCACAATAGCAAGCGTTGCCAAAAATAAATTAACAGAATTAAGAAACTGACCCGTTTTTTGCAGTGTTTTTTCTGCTTTTTGAGTCAATTCTAATTATCCCCAAGTCCGGGGGAGCAGCCAAAGGCAGATGCCTGGGGGGAGGGGCGAGGCCACCACGGGGCAGGCAGCTCAGACTGGGAGTTGCCCGTCTGAGCAGCCAGGAGGCAATGAGGAATGCAGGGAGGCGGGGCAGGTCACCTGTGCTGTGGCGAGCGCAGCTTCGCTGGGATCCTGCTGGCGAAAAAGTGAGTGGGTGGGGCGGCCCGGGGTGCCCGACTCGGGGACCCTCCACCGCTGGCTGTCTTGAGTAGCAGGGCCCTGGCGTCAAGGAGTAAACGGAAAAGTGATTTTTGCTAGTCTGCCCCAGCGGCGCCCGCCGACAGAGTGAGAGCGAGAGACGCAGAGAGAAGGACCTGAGAAAACAGAACTGAAGGGAAAGAAGGGATGGGCGAGAGCAGGCTTCCAACAAAGCCTTGGTGAAAGGAATTTCTGTCCATTTCCCCTTCCGGTGACAAAAATTAGCCAAATCAGTGAGGATTGGAAAATCAAAAGTTCCTTGTGATTTCTCAGTGGCCCGGGGAGGAGTGGACGGGAACATAAATTGGCGTCCCAAAGAATGCCCGAGCCCACGGGAGAACGGGGCCAGGCGGAAACTTCAAGCGTCCTCCGAATTTTCCCGGGCCTGGACGGCAGATGGCGCATGGGTAACAACGGAGACTGGGAACGTCTTCCCAGTCTTTGTGGCCTCGAGCGGACACAGCACCCGTGGACAGAGCGCCCATGCGCACGGGTGACTTACAGGATGGGCCTCTGGAGTGAACGGTGGGGGAGGGGCAAGCCGAGAAGCCAGAGGAAGCGGGGACCTACCTCATTTTTGTCAGTCCGGGTGAGGAAGACGGAGTGGCTCAGGAATTCTCTCGGTCCGAAGGGCCTGCCTCAACCCCAGTACGGGGAGGTTCAAAGCCCTCCTGGGTTTCCGGCACCATTATGTAAAGATTACATGACCCGGAGACGATGAATTAAGCCACTCGGCAAGGCTTTATTGGAATGCACGCCCTCGAACCAAATCCCCCGTCCATCAGAGCATGTCGGGAGAAATGGCGCTGGATCTTCCGTGCATAGAGAATTTTAAGAAAACCCGGTCAGGAAGGGGAGGGCTTGGGGACAGGAAGAGAAGGCCAGAGTCCTTCCTGAATAGGTCAGGAAAACTCGCTGATTGACAGGAGGTGTGTCCACTAGTGACATCACATCTGGCTTGCAGCTCTGATGACCAGTTTCCTAAATTGGGCATCTTAGACCCTGACCAGACCTAACACTTTCCTTCCACTCTGTGTTGATTTTTTATTTTTTTTTCTTCAGGAAAAGTTAGGGAAAAGGTGTGTTCCTAACTTTGGGAAGGGTTTTAATCTTTGCATATTCAATATTTTCAGTATTTGCCCTTATTTATTTTATCATTTATTGCATATGCCTTTATATTTTCCTTATTGCACTTACCCATTTATTACTCTTTCTCCATAATATTTGTCTTAGTTCCTATGGAGTTCATTGTAATTGCTAAATTATTCTTTTTAGGGGGACATTAACATAGACTCACTTTAGCCTGCCTTTTTTGCCCACCAGCCTGCCTTCTCTCCTCCCCTCTCTCCCCTCATCCATCTTCTTTATCTTTTGTTGTCCACCCCCCCCCCCCCCCATCAATCATCTCTGCATCCTTTTGCAGAAAAGGAGAAAGCCATAGCCACATTGTAGTGGATATGTAGCTTTTTAGTCTGTGGAGTGATTTTCTCCTCATTTTTTGAGTTTCTGTCAGGGACTTCATTGCACCACTGGGAAACACATTGTAGCACATTGAAGCTAGGGGTCTTCCTGTTTGTGTATCAGTGTGGTGTGGGTTTAAGTGTCCATGATTTAAAAAAAAATCAATGCCAGTACTTTTTGTAGGTCTAACAGCTGATCAGCCTTAATGTGAGAGTTTGTGTTTCCTTTCAAAGTGCTATTTCTGTTAGGGGTGGAAAAACAATTTTCATTGTAAATAATTGGCTATATTAATGTTGGACAAAAATCAACATGTTCTTAAAATGATAGTTTTTCTCAAAAATTATTAAATATACAGGTGACCTGTTTATACACATACATAAGGTCATTTTTGATGAGATATACTCGAAAAATTACTACCTACATGCAAATTATATTCAAAGATATTTTATAGGAATATAATAAGGAACAGATAAATTTCACTAAAAAATACTTTATCAAACAGCACTATTTTCATTTAATGACATTTATCTGTTGACTTTGATTTAAATTATCACTTTTTTTATCTAATGGGAACATGAGGAAATCAGGTTACAGGGTCAGAATGTAAAGATTTTGACCGTATTGATTCAAATTATGTTGTGTAGTATATGTTCTTTTTGAAGATCTGTTAGTTGAATAAAGAAGTTTTTTGGTGTTTTTGGTTTTTGATACTGGGGATTGAATGTAGGAGCATTTAATCACTGAGCTACATCCTCAGCCTTTCTTACATTTTATTTTGAGACAGGTCTCACTGAATTGCTTAGGACCTTGCTAATATGCTGAGGCTGGCCTTGAACTCGTGATCCTCCCGCCTCAGCCTTGGTAGTCGCTGAGATTACAGGCATGTGCCACCATGTGTGGCGGAAAGGGAAGCTTTATGTTTGCAAGTCTGAGTTCTAAAATATTCACAAATGGTTTGATAGGAGTAAAATATTTACTTTAGCAAAAATTTTCTTGTAATGCAGTTACTAAAGCCTGTGACTATGGATTTTATTTTATTTTTTAATTTTTATTATTTTTTTGATACCAGGGATTGAACTCAGGGGCCCTCGACCACTGAGCCACATCCCCAGCCCTATTCTGTGTTTTATGTAGAGACAGGGTCTCACTGAGTTGCTTAGCACCTCACTGTTGCTGAGGCTGGCTTTGAACTCGCAATTCTCCTGCCTCAACCTTCCAAAGTGCTGGGATTACAGGCGTGCGCCACCGTGCCTGGCAGGATTTTATTTTTGATTGTTGTTTGTTTTTTGTCTTCTTGAATGTATTATCACGAGTTTGAAGAAAAGTTTAACTTTGTTTTCCTGTGAAGCTGCACGCTTGCTACCATGCTATGTTTTGTGGTGTCTCTGGGGGGATGGTTTAATCTGTTCCTCACTTTGAGCAGTTTGTCTGAACTGCCTCGTTGGCAGCCGGCTCCCCTTGGCTCTTGATGATCCCTAAGTTTTGGAAACTCAGCTACCTCTGTGCCTTACCACTTTCTCTAGTCATTTGTGGGCATTAGGAGATGAACAAGTCTGAGGACTCTGGATGAGAGAGGCTGGGTTATCACTTTCACATGCCATTATTGTGAGTTCTTCTGCAATACACCACAGTCTGGTGACGATTAAGAATAATGGTGAGTTAGTGACATAAGATATTGGAAAAGGTTTTTTGGCATTTTTTAAAATGAAAAAGTGATGGTGAAATCACAGTAAAGTTATTCTTGATTTAGCCATGCCTTTGAAACCATTGAGAAGTTCTCCAAGTACGTTAAGTAAATTGCAGTGTGCGTATTATTCAGCCTCATCCACTGCCCTTGTACAGAGGCAGGGAACCCAGTGCAGTAGCTCTGTGGCTCCAGTGCTTTTGTATATTTATAGTGCCACAGCTATGTGTTTTTGCCTCTCATTAGTTCTGAAAATAGAACTGGAGACATTAACAGTGGGTGAAGCTGCAGGGTATGCTGGGTTCATTGTTGTGATAGTTTTTCATTTTGTATGTGTCAGTCAGTACGATTTGTATGAAACACAGCTCATATTGTAGCCTCCTGCTTGAACTCCTCAAGGGCTTCTCATTGCTCCAAGAATGAATTCCAACGCTGGTCATGGTCTGTGAACCCTGCAATGGCTCCTGCCCATTTTCACTTGCACTGTCCCTCTAGATCCCCTAGAGTTCTGCCTCAGCTTTCCTTTGCTCCTGACCCCATCGTCTGCCTGATTTGCCCTGTCACACAGTCGATCCTGCATGGCAGGCTTAGATTGAAATATTCCCTTTTCAGTGTGATCTTTTCTGGCTACCCATCCAAGTTTACCTCCTTTACTTATTTTTCACTCTGTCATTCTTTCCTTTTCATTTCCTTAATACCACTGTCACCATCAGAATTATCGCCTGGGTAAATGTACTTAATCACTTATTTGTCGTTTTTGTCTGTCTTCTGTTATTAAATGAATTTCCATGAGAGTGGGTCCTAATGGATGTTATTCATGGTTACAGTCAGTACCTAGTACACAGCCTAGCATAGAGTGAGTACACTAACTAAATACTCGTTGATTGAAAGCACAAATGTACTCCCCCAACATTTAAAAAATACCCTATCATAAGGCAGGACCCATTCTATCAACAAAAAATAAGTTTGGTTCAGACCCTTCAAACAGTATTTACTATAATGTAGAGTTGTTTAGTTGAAATTCTTTACAGAAATTCAGTCAGACACTCTTGTAAAATAATCTTGTAAATCCTCATTTTGTCTTTTGTGGATATTTTGGCAGAAAGTCAACTTCAGATCTGAACATTTTTGAGTCTGGCCGGCGACCAGTGCAGATTTTCTAGTATTCTTGGTGGCCTTCCTCCTGATTAAGGTAGTGCTCTTTGCTTGAAGGGCAAAGTAGAAATCATGGATATCAACACTTACATAGTTGGTCTGAACTTCTGCCCAAATTTCTTTAAGGACTTAGTTATCACCAGATCAGATAATACTTCCCTCACTTCTTAGTGTAGTGTATCCCGTGTCCTACCCTGTCTGAGATTCTGATTTCAAAGTAAGAAATTAGTTAGTAGTCACTTGATTAATTTTGGGTCATCTCTGTCTCAGATACAGAGGTGATTGTTACCAATCTTATAAAAATTGTATTTAGTGAGTACATCTTGGAGTTGCATGAATGGTGTGTTTGAAGTTTAGGATTAGGGGCAACATGTCTGGAGAAAAATTCTGCAAAGCCTGTATTTGGACTGTATGCCTCAGCCAAATTCTGGAAGCAAAAGGACAGTACTCAAGTGAAAAAATGGAGAATTTTAAGTCTATAGAAAAGTTAAAGCCATTCTTTGACATACAGTAATTTTTGTAAGTTGGATTAAGATATCTTATAGCTGCTTATAAAGAAATGATCTGATACTATGATTCAGTTCACTTGAGTGTCAGAACATTGAAAATGTGATTGAATTAAACAGTTACATGAAGAGCTGATGGGGAGAGTTTTTTTAGTTTTTTAAAGGACAACAAAGAGACATGACAATCAAAAAAGCAGAGTGAACTTTGATTCAATCCTGGGTTGAGGGACATGCTTTGGTCTTTTGATGGCAACTGCAGATTATGAAAAACTGCATTAGATGATAGTATTGAATAAATACTAAGGTCTTGCGCATGTTGAGGATACTGTAGTTATGGAGGAAAATGTTCTTTTTCGAGTTATGCTAAAGTAAGGGGCAAAGTAATACTTCAAAAAGAGTCATAGTGTCTGCAAGTAACGTTGAAATAGTTCAACAAAATATATGTGTGTTTTGTATATATACATTTGTGTATGGAGAAGGGGAGATGAAACTAAAGATGTGGAGCTGGGTAGACCCATGGGAAGTGTTAGAGAATTGTGTTAGACTGTTTTACAGTTCGTGAAACTCAGTAAAGAATGATAGTCATTCATTTAACTTCTCTGTAGGTTTGAATCTTTCAACATGTAATATCTCGGTAAAATAAAATAAAGAGAAATGAAGTTTTGAAAAAAAATGGTGCAATAGTGGTCCCTTCACCTTCTGGATATAGCCCTGCTTGCTCTAAGATTTATTTATTTATTTATTTTAAAAAAAATGTTTCTTCTTTCTTCTCCCCTCTCCTCCTCCCTAACAAGATTAGGGAGACTGTGTGATCTTTTCTTCCTTTAGTTAACTGCCCTTGAACACATCCACTACAGGAAGGAGATGCCTACAGAGGATCTTCGAAGTGAATATCTTCCAGATTTAACAAGTGAATCCTAACAGGCCATCCTACCAGGGTGCCCTGGGAACCCCTGCCAAAACACACCTGGAATGTAACCCTTGAAGTCCCTTTAAAACTCCCCTGTCCCTCCTGATGATTGTGGAAGTCACAGCCTTTGGGACAGAAGTCCCCTGTGTTTCTCCTTTGCTAGCAAAGTAATAAACCTTTCTTTTTCATTTTTTCTCAAACTGTGTCCACATTATTAAATTGGCATGGATTCGCACTGGGACAAGGATGGAGCTTTCAGTTACAGTGGTACTAAAAAGTGATTTTTTTCACCACTTCCAGACTCTGTGAAAGTCTACCTGTTATTTACAAACTAAGCCTGGTATCCATCTCTATTTAAATAATGTGATGTTAGAATAGTTTTTATTTATGTATTTTTTATTATTAATTTATTCAAATGCATTTCATGTCATAGTACATATAGAGAGTTCAATTTTTCCATTTCTCTGGTTGCAAACCAGATAGAGTCACACCATTTGTGTCTTCATACAAGCACCAAGGGTAGTGATGACCATCTCAATCAACCATCTTTACTTACACCCATTCTCCTTGCTCTCCCCCATCTCCCCCCTGCCCCATACAGAGTTCCTCCATTTCTCCTATGTTCCCCATTCCCACCCCCGTTATTTATCAGCATCCACTAATCAGAGAGAACATTTGGCATTTGGCTTTTTGGGATTGGCTTACTTCACTTAGCATAATGTTCTCCAATTCCATCCATTTACCTGCAAATGCCATAATTTTATTCTCTTTTATTGCTGAATAATATTCCACTGTGTATATGTACCACAGTTTCTTTATCCATTTATCTGTTGAAGGGCATCTGGGTTGCTTCCACAATTTTGCAGTTGTGAATTGAGCTGCTATAAACATTGAAGTGGTTGCGTCACTGTGGTATGCTGTTTTTAAGTCTTTAGGGTATAAGCCAAGGAGTGGAATAGCTGGATCAAATGGTGGTTCCATTCCAAGTTTTTCAAGAAGTTTCCATACTGCTTTCCAGATTGGTTGCACCAGTTTGCAGTCCCACCAGCAATGTTTGAGTGTGCCTTTTTCACCACATCCTCGCCAGCACTTACTGTTGCTGGTATTTTGGATAGCTGCCATTCTGACTGTGGTGAGATGAAATCTGAGAGTAGTTTTAATTTGCATTTCTCTAATGGCCAGATACGTTGAACATTTCTTTATGTATTTGTTTATTGCTTGTATATCATCTTCTGAGATGTTTCTGTTCAGCTCCTTAGCCCATTTATTGATTGGGTTGTTTGTTTTTTTGGTGTTAAGTTTTTTGAGTTCTTTATATATCCTGGAGATCAGTGCTGTATCTGATGTGTGTGTGGCAAAAATTTGCTCCCAGAATGTAGGCTCTCTGTTCACCTCATTGATAGTTTCTTTTGCTGAGAAGAACCTTTTTAGTTTAAGTCCATCCCATTTATTGATTCTTGCTTTTATTTCTTGTGCTATAGGTGTCTTGTTAAGGAATTCGATGCCTAATCCAACGTGATGAAAGTTTGGACCTACTTTCTCCTTAATTAGATGCAGGGTCTCTGGTCTAATTCCTAGGTCTTTGATCCACTTTGAGTTGAGTTTTGTGCATGGTGAGAGATAGGGGTTTTGTTTCATTTTACTGCATATGGATTTCCAGTTTTCCCAGCACCATTTGTTGAAAAGGCTATCTTTTCTCCCATGTATGTTTTTGGCACCTTTGTCTAGTATGAGATATTTGTATTTATGTGCATTACTCTCTGTGTCTTCAATTCTGTACCATTGGTCTACATGTCTGTTTTGGTGCCAGTACCATGCCGTTTTTGTTACTATAGCGTTGTAGTAAAGTTTAAGGTCTGGTATTGTGATGCTTCCTGCTTCACTCTTCTTGCTCAGGATAGCTTTGGCTATTCTGGGTCTCTTACTTTTCCAAATGAATTTCATGATTGCCTTTTCTGTTTCTATAAGAAAGGACTTTGGGATTTTGATTGGGATCGCATTGAATCTGTATAACGCTTTGGGGTAGTATGGCCATTTTGATAATATTGATTCTGCCTATCCAAGAACATGGGAGGTCTTTCCATCTTCTAAGATCTTCTTCAATTTCTTTCTTTAGTGTCTTGTAATTTTCGTTGTAGAGGTGTTTCACCACTCTTGTTAGATTGATTCCCAAATATTTTATTTTTTTGGAGGCTATTGTGAATGGAGTAGTTTTCCTAATTTCTCTTTCAGAGGACTCATTGCTGATGTATAGAAATGCATTTGATTTATGGATATTGATTTTATATCCTGCAACTTTGCTGAATTCATTTATCAGTTCTAGAATTTTTCTGGTGGAATTTTTTGGATCCTCTAAGTATACTATCATGTTGTCTGCAAATAATGATAGTTTGAGTTCTTCTTTTCCTATTTGTATCTCTTTAATTTCCTTCATCTGTCTGATTGCTCTGGCTAGAGTTTCAAGACTATATTGAATAAGAGTGGTGAGAGAGGGCGTCCCTGTCTTGTTCCACTTTTTAGAGGGAATGCTTCCAATTTTTCTCCATTTAGGATGATGTTTTAACAATGTTGAGGTGTGTTCCTACTATCCCTAGTTTCTCTAGTGTTTTGAACATGAAAGGGTGCTGTATTTTGTGAAATGCTTTCTTTTTATCAATTGATAGAATCATGTGATTCTTATCTTTAAGTCTATTGATGTGATGGATTACGTGTATTGATTTCTGTATGTTGAACCAACCTTGCATTCCTGGAATGAACCCCACTTGATCATAGTCCACTATTTTTTTAATATGCTTATGTATGCGATTTGCCAAAATGTTATTCAGAATTTTTGCATTTATATTCATAAGGGATATTGATCTGAAATTTTCCTTTTTTGACTTGTCTCTGTCTGGTTTTGGAATCAAGGTGATACTAGCCTCATAGAATGTCTTTGGAAGGGTTCCTTTCCTTTCTATTTTGTGGAATAATTTGAGGAGTATTGGAGTTAGTTCTTCTTTGTAGGTCTTGTAGAACTCGGCTGAGAATCCATCTGGTCCAGGGCTTTTCTTGGTTGGAAAGCTCTTGATGGCCTCTTCTATTTCCTTGCTTGTAATTGATCTGTTTAAGTCATGAATGTCCTCCTGGTTCACTTTGGGTAGGTCATATGTCTCTAGGAATTTGTCAGTGTTCTCAGGGTTTTCTATTTTACTGGAATATAAGTTTTCAAAATAGTTTATGATTATCTTCTGTATTTCAGCAGGGTTTGTTGTGATATTTCCTTTTTCATCACAAATTTTAGTAAGTTGGGTTTTCTCTCTCCTTTTTGTTAGGGTGGCTAAGGGTTTGTCAATTTTATTTTTTTGAAGAACCTGCTTTTCGTTTTCTCAATTTTTTGAATTGTTTCTTCTGTTTGAATTTCGTTGATTTCAGCCCTGATTCTAATTATTTCCTGTATTCTACTTCTTTTGGTGTTGCTTTGTTCTTCTTTTTCTAGGGCTTTGAGTTGTAGTGTCAGGTGATTGATTTGTTGACTTTTACATCTTTGAATATATGAGCTTAATGCAATGAACTTTCCTCTTCGCACTGCCTTCATAGTGTCCCAGAGATTTTGGTATGTTGTATCAGAGTTCTCAGTTACCTCCAAGAATTTTTTTTATCTCTTCCCTGATGTCTTTTGTTGTTCAATAGCAAATTATTGAATCTCCAGGTGTTGTAGTGGCTTCTTTCTTTTAAACTGTCGTTAATTTCTAGTTTCAGTCCATTGTGGTCAGATAGAATGCAGGGTAGTATCTCTATTTTTTTTGTATTTTCTAAGACTTGCTTTGCGGAATAGTATATGATCTATTTTGGAGAAGGATCCATGTACTGCTGAGAAAAACGTGTATTTGCTTGTTGAAGGATGGAATATTCTATATATATCCATTAAGTCTAGACCATTGATTGTTCTATTACGTCTTGTAGATTCTTTGTTTAGTTTTTGTTTGGAAGACGTATGCAGTGGTGAGAGAGTTGTGTTGAAGTCACCCAATACTATTGTGTTGGGGTCTATTTGGTTCTTGAATTTGAGAAGGGTTTGTTTGACAAACATGGCTGCCTTATTGTTTGGGGCATAGATACTTAAGATTGTTTTGTCTTGTTGATGTATGATTCCCTTAAGTAGTATGAAATGTCCTCCTTTGTCCCTTTTCACTAACTTTGGTTTGAAGTCTACTTTATCTGAAATGAGGGTGGAAACTCCTGCTTGTTTACGCAGTCCTTGTGTGTGGTACATTTTTGTCCATCCTTTCACCTTCAGTCTGTGAGTGTCTCTTTCTATGAGATGAGTCTCTTGGAGGCAGCATATTGTTGGGTCTTTTTTTTAAAATCCAGTCTGGCAGTCTGTGTCTTTTAATTGCTGAGTTTAGGCCATTGACATTTAATGTTATTATGGAGACATGGTTTGTATTTCTAGATATTTTGGTTTATTCTTGGTTTTTAACTTGACTGGGTTTCTCCTTTGATTGTCCTTTAGTGTACCTCTTCCCTCTGCAGGTTTTCATTGTTGCTTTTCATTTCCTCCACATGATATTTTACCAAGAATGTTCTGTAGTGGCGGCTTTCTTGCTGTGAATTCTTTTAATTTTTGTTTATCTTCAAAGGTTTTTATTTCACCATCAAACCTAAAACTTAATTTTGCTGGATATAAGATTCTTGGTTGGCATCCACTGTCTTTTAGCGCTTGGTATATGCTTTGCCATGATTTTCTTGCTCTCAGGGTCTGGGTTGAGATGTCCGCATTGATCCTAATTGGCTTCCCCCTATATGTAATCTGATTCCTTTCTCTTGTGGCTTTTAAGATTCTCTCCTTATTCTGAATGTTAGGCATTTTAATTATGATGTGCATATTGGTGTAGGTCTCTTGTGATTTTGTACATTTGGTGTCCTTTAAGCCTCTTGAATTTGATTATCCAATTCATTCTTCATATTTGGAAAGTTTTGTGATATTATTTCATTGAACAGATTGCTCATTTCTTTGGTTTGGAGTTCTATGCCTTCCTCTATCCCAATAATTCTTAAGTTTCGTCTTTTAATGTTATCCCATCGTTCTTGAATGTTCTGTTCATGGTTTCTTGCCATCTTCACTGTGTGGTCAACTCTATTTTCCAGGTTAAATATTTTGTCTTCATTATCTGAGGTTCTGTCTTCCAAGTGGTCTAATCTGTTGGTGATGCTTTCTATGGAGTTTTTAATTTGGTTTATTGTTTCTTTTATTTCAAGGATTTCTGTTTGGTTCCTTTTCAGAATCTCTGTCTCCTTATTGAAGTGATCTTTTACTTCCTGTTTTGCCTGTGTATCTCTTTATTGAAATGATCTTTTGCTGACTGGGCTTGCTCTTTTATATCATTCTTTAAGTCACAGAACATTTTTAATTATGTACATCCTGAACTTCTGTTATGTCATTTCTTCTGCTGTAGTGACCATGGATTCTAATAGTGTAGTATCTTGGTTTGTTTGAGGCACTTTCTTCCCTTGTATTTTCATGATATTTGTGTGTCTTTCCTTCTAGCTCTGTTGATCCAAGGTGTTACAGTTTTTACTCCTGTATGGTTATAGTATCCCTGCAGGGTTTCGATATCTCTCATTTAAAGGGGAGACCAATATTGATTGATCTCAATACAAACAATATATATTTTCAAACCAAGTAGGTCCTAATAGCTCCTAAATACATTTACAGTGTAGTCACAATTATGAGTTTCTTTAACATCTATTATGTAAATAATAGGTTTTGCACAAGGGTCTATAGTTCCTATTGGTGGGCTAGGGAAACTTGAGGGTGGGGTGTAGTATAGAATATTGGAGTAGTAGGAAGTGAGGATATGGTTATTAGATCTTAGAAAGCATGAAAAAGGAATCCAAGAGAAGTTGGCTGTTACTAGAAAGAGTGACAGAGAGTTGGGGAAGACCAGTAAGGAGGAAGAAAAGCGAGTGCAGCTAGTGAGGAGACATGATAGTAAGAAAAATAAAACATACACAAGTGGGAGTTACAGGACTGTGTAACACCACTCTAGTATACAGTTCAGAAACCCCAGTCTACCATATCCCACTGTATAACAAATACTTGGTTTCACAACTGTTGGGGATTAGCAGTGGGAAAACAGAGAGAAAAGAGGAAAGGAAAAAGAAAGGAAAGAAGAAAAGAGCAGAGAAATAAAACAAAAAGATTAAATAAGAGGAATATTAGGAGGAAAAGATAAAGGACAAAATAAAAAATAAGAATAAAAAAATAAAAAGAAATAAAAGAAATTAAAAAAAGTCTCAATGTAAATAAGCAGGTATGCTTCCGTTCACCTCCAGTAGGTGGCGTTGTCCGTTGCTTCCTCGACTTTCCCAGCTGGGTGAAGTCTGTCCTGGGTGTGGGTCTTACCAGGAAGCCATCTGCTTCAGCAGCAAGGTGAAGGTCTGGGCCATGGGTGGAGATGCTGTTTCTGGGTGTGCTGTGTTGATGTCAGAGTTTGTCCCCTGATGCTGTCTAGCTTCCCTGGTGCAGGAAGTTCTGCTGTGTTAGATGGGGATCCACAAAGAACAGTAGCCGGGGGTCCCGCACAGGAGACGTTTGTCCACAGGAGCAACTGCTAGGGGTCCTTTGTGGTTGGGTGGGCGCTGGAGCCAGGTACCTTGTGTAGAAGTAGGTCTCGCCCACCCGGGGTGAATCCTGGGCTCAAGCCCTGGGCTGGGACCCCATGCTGCGCTTGCCGCTCAAGTCACAGTTTGTGGCAATTGCTGCTGCCTGGTGGCCCTACGTACATACCCGTGAGTGAAATTCCAGCGGGGGATGATGAGCCGTGGGATGATGTCAAGAAGCTGGCTGGGAGACATTATTTCCACTACTTCAGGCTCCGGTCCTGGAGAGACTAGCACAGAGGAGTCAGTCTAGGCCGTCATTTTGGAACTGCCCTAGAATAGTTTTTTAGCTTCTATATAAGGCACTGCTTTAACAGAGTTGTGTGCAAAATAGTGCTCTTTAGTATGACGGCAGTCACCTTCAGGAGCACAGCAAAGGGAATTGCCTGTGGTCCCAGGCATCTGCTGAGGTGCACTCCAGTAGAATTTTTTTTTTTTTAAACATGTTGGTACACACAGCAGGAATAGAAAATATATCTACCATTCTGTTTATTGTTACCCTACTTGTGGACTTTTGACTATTAGATTGGTTTTTAGATATTTAGTTCATTTGCATATTATACCAGGTGATGCCATTTTCACACTTGAAAGTGCAACTAGTCACCCTTTTTTTAAAGGGAATCAACTACTAAGTGATATCAAGGTATGTGAGGGGAGGCTAGATATGGCCATGACTGAATCTGAGTGTGACTGATAATCCAGCAGTGTCTCTACAATCCTTAGTAAGGATGCCTTTCTAACGTTGCTGGCTTCAAGGACATCGCCCTTTCCCCTTGGAAAGGCTGATAGATGAACTGTAGTGACAAAGAATAATATTTGCCTCTTTACAGAGGACCCTCACCAAAAATTAATTGTATTTTCTGACAGTCTTTTGTGACCCATATTTCATATTCTTCCATGAGATAATTAGGGTATCTGACAAGCTGAGTGTAGAATTTTTCTAACCCATCTCTCTGTTGTTTTTTTTTTAAGTGATAGCTGGACACAATACTTTTGTATTATTTTATTTTTATGGGGTGCAGAGGATTGAACCTTTGTGTCACAAAGTGGCAGGTAAGTCCTCTGCCACTGAGCTACAACCCCAGTCCCCTCCCTTTGTTTGTAATTGAGACTTTGTGTCTCAGACAGAAGTACACAGCTGGTTGGTACTGGAACTGGAAATTAATGCTAGTTTTATCTGGCGTCTGCAGTGCATACCATTGTAATGTAAACAAGATGACAAGCATCTCAGATCCTTTTGCAAGAATGGATGATGTTTGACACCAGCTCTCCTAATTACATACTACCTGTTGAATAGTTTCTTATGTATGCCACATTAGAAGTTATAAACCTTTCAAGGGCTGGATTTTTGTCCACTTTGTACATTGTTATTTTTCTGCTACATAGAATGCTTTTTGGAAGGTGATAGGCTCTCACTAACATTTACTGAATGCATTTGTGTATAGAGCAGTGCAAGTGAGGAAAGATGAATGGCTGTCCATGTTTCAAGTACTTTCAGGGAAATAATCAGTCTTAAACAGAACAGCACATTCACCTTTAACTAGCTGATATGCTGCCTTGAAGAGGTAGACATTGGTCTCTTCTTTAATACCAGTCTACGGGGAGTGTTGATTAGGAAGCTCCTCAGCTCAGTGATTTTCTAATTTCCTGGGATTAGAATCAGATTACGATTCCTGGACCAGATTTCAGGAACCTAATTCCTGGGAACTAGGTGGGTAGAGAGTAGAATGCAAATAAAGAGAAGGAAGCAAATATGGAAAGGGGTAGAAAAGAAAATGGAGGAAACGCAAAGGCATAGTACCATGATTTGAGTTAGGATGACTTCGCTGGTGTGGGTGCAGAAGCACCTGGAGTAAGTGGCATGGTGTGTTCTCTCAGACTCATCCATGGTTCCCTGGTCCCCAAATACGTATATATGATCATCTGCAGCTCAGACTAGACAACACTTGGAACTGGTGGCTCTGTTGATCCTCATTTTTGTGTGTGCCACTCTTGGTAAAAGTTCAGGGGAGCAGGCCATTGCTCTGTGGAATAAGTGCTGCCCTCGTGGTTCCAGATGCAGTCATCTGTGTGCATGCTATCATATGGCAGTTATGCCTTGGTAAGGCCATTAAAAAATGCATACACTCTAAGAATTTTTAGAAAATATTGAGAGTTATATTAATGTATTATATGTGAAATTGTAGTTCAAGCAGAAAGTTGTTGATCTAAAATGAAAAAGTATTCTGAACAGCTATTAGAGAAGAGTCTAGTATAGCGCCTGGTACATAATAGTTAAATAGTAAATATTTGGTTTGTGGGAACTTTGTGTGTGTGATCTGCTAGTCACTGAAGTTATAAATGCAGCCACGTTTAAGGTTCCTTAGATTGTTCTTCATTTTGAAGCTGTAGATGATGTCCTTACTAGTTCTCACTAACTTTCAGATATATGAAGTTGGATATCAATTGGACTAGGGGAAAAGAGTAGATCTGTTTTACTTTGGAAGAAAATTTCAAAAACAGGAACAGAAAGTTGCAGTTTGATTTATGCATGCAACTTCACGTTCCTGTTCTTTGGTTTCCTTATTTGTGCAATAAGCCTATTCATACGCACTTCATTGGGTTGGTTGAGGAGGATTAAAGGAGCTGATCTGTGAAAAGGAGTTGAGATAGAGTAGGCCTGGCACACTGGAAGTGTCTACTTAGTGTTCACTCTCAAGGCAGGCAGTCCTATTTATATATACTGAGAGAGGCTGAGAAAGCAAGTCACTAATCTGTAGTCAACAGAGGAAGTATTATGTAGAAGAAAGAATTATCTTTTAAGAAAGATGTGCAGTATTTTGAAGAGGTAAGATACTTTTTTAAATCATGTGATAGTAACTGATGAAAATGAAAGAGTTTAGAAAAGATCAGAAAGCTGGAAACCCATGAACTTCTGGTAAGGTCTGTTTTGACCTTACTAGGGAGTCAGAACAGGAATTTCTTCGTTCTTCCTTTCGCTTGTCACTGCATAGTACAGTTTTAATTTTTTTTGCATATTTCTTAAAGTGATTTGAGGTCCAGCAAGGTATGCTAAAGTGTTGTGGTATAGGAAAGCATTTCAGAAAGTTAGGATGAAAGACACATCTGGGCCACCGAAGTGTGAATTAAACATTTTATCTTGTGGCCCTTCTTGGGATGAGTTGTGCTGTGCCCTGTCCATGCAAATGTTTTTTCAGAATCAGAAAGAGCTCAGTGTAAAAACAACATAAAAAATCTGATTACAACAGTGAAATGAGCTGGTTGTCATTATATCCCAAATAGACATCTCAGTAGGTAGCCCTTGGATGAGAACATCCTTTAAATATTTAAGGAAAGAGATTGCTGTTAACACCTTTGGAGAAAAATGATATTTGTTTCCCATATAACAGTAGAAGAAGTGAAATTTATTTGGGGGATCTTAGATCAGTTGAAATATACTAAGGAAATTAAACATTGTATGATATGATTAAATTATTTGAAGTTAAAATTTATGGTAGAGCTAAGAAAAGATCTGGGGACCCAACTGATTCTGACCCTTTAAAATTTTTGAAACCGAAGCTCAAAGATATTTATATCCCCCAAAGTTACAAAATACAGCATTTGTCTTGATAATCTGATTACTCCCTTCTCTTAAGACATCTTTTGTCTTGAATTTAACCAGTTGTTTATCTGAATTTGGGGCATAAGGGCTTCCTCTGTAATATCCCTGTAATGTGTGTGTGGATCTGTGGTTTGTAACATTTATTTAAGGGTTCCCCTCCAAAACGAAGAGATACAATTAGGGAAAACTGTCAGGTGCCTGAACTCTTTTATTCCAGGGCTGTGCCATCTCTCACCCTCTACTGATGGTGTCCTCTGCGCAGCCTGGGGGGAGCACAGGGGTTCTTATCCTGGTCTTTGTTGTTGTTTTCATAATCATACCAGCTGTCATTGTTGTTACTTACTTTCTGTGAAGTGTGTTCATAGGGTATCTAATTTTGATATCACAGATAATCATGTAAAGTGTATATTATTAAACTAGCATTAAAGAGGTACAAAGCAGGGCTCAGGAAAATCTAAATTGGTAGAGCTCATGAAATAGGAAAATTAAACTCAATTCTTTTGAGTATAAAATGCACCCCCCCCCCCTAAAAAAAAAAAAAAAACCATATAAATGTATGGTTGTTCTGGAAACTTTATAGGCTGCCATGACTAAGAATAAAAAGAGTAGATGATAAGTAGTTACTGATTAGGTCATATGTGATACTTATTTTTGACATAGTAATGATAGAGCTTTAGCCTGTGTCTCCTGAAAGTATTTGGAACTATTCCAGAAAGGCCTTTGTAGGTGATGATATTTAGAGAATGTTTGAGATAGATGCTTTAAAAGAAGGGTGGTTGATCCAGAACTGTAAAATGAGATAAAAGGCAGTGTTACCTTCAACTTAAATGAGTGGCACATGTCTTCGTTTTAGCCCCAACTCAGAATTTTATTGGTTTATAAATCAGAGAGTTTAAGTATAAACTGAAGTCTCGTGAACTCGACTTGCCCAGTAGTGGGTCTCTGTCCCTCTCACTGCCTCTTCTCTTTTGGCATATTGTGGAATGAAGGCGAAGACAGCTGGAGTCCTGCCATCTCAGCAAGCCTGATTCCTGTGATATCCAGCAAGCATCTGTTGGCTACTCCATTGTGGTCCTGCTTTGGTCACCTGGGCATTTTAAGATTGATTTGGTCCTTGTCACAACTATCCCCCTTTGGTGGAGTGACTTATACCACTCTGTTATCCTAAACTGCCGAGACCCCAAGGCAGGGTAGGGTAATTCTTCAAAGGAGACCTGAGCTGCTGTTTACTAAAGAATGCATAAAAGGCAGTGAGGAGGCAAAACCAGTATTTTTCAAGTGTATACACTTCAGGCCCCTTGTCTTGCTTCCCTTTCCAAGGCAGGAAAATGATCTCTCTGAAGCCAGAATGCAGAATAAAGCACTAGGAGTTTCCTCTGACAGAATAAAATGCCAAACTTGGTACACTCACTTTGAGAAAAGGAAGAATTTTAAAGAAGACAAGAACAGAGCAACATGTAGAGAAAGATCGTAGAGTTACCTGCTTCAGTCCTGAGGAAAACTTAACTTATGATGATCACATGCATAACCAGGTTTGGATCTTCAGGGATACATTGGAAGAATTTAGAGATATGTAATAATAGATCTTCCATTGATACATCTTTGCTTAATATGATTACACTTAAATTTGAAAAGTCAAGACTTAAAAGACTGTGGTGCTAGATTAAAATATTGACTGAATACCAAACCCTTCTCTTAATTTTGATTCTCAGCCAAGTGTTAGTATACATTACTTGGTTTCATTGATTTATTTCAATATTACTGCAGTTTTTAATAATGGTTATAATGATAATGCATAATTTTTTTCAGACTCGTACTTTAATGCAGATAGGTCCTAAATTATTTCCTTTATTCTTAACAGATACTTTCTATGTGAAATTTAGAGCATTAGAACTGAAACTAGTAGAAAAATTCCAACCTAGTTAAGATACTTATTCTCAGGGAATATGAAAGGTATCTGCAAAAGCTCACTTTCCCCATTAACTCAGTATTTATTTATTTATTTATTTATTTATTTATTTATTTATTTATTTATGTATGTTGCAGATGAACACAATATTTATTTTTTTGTGATGCTGAGGATTGAACCCAGTGCCTCACGCATGTGAGGCAAGCACTCTACCACTGAGCTACAATCCTAGCCCATTAACTCAGTATTTAAAAGTATTTCTTCTGGGGGAGGTACACATATTTTCAATTTTATCCATCATTATCAGAACTTCACAAAATTGCGCGTGGTCCTTAAATCTATCTGAATTCCTGAACAGTAATTTCTTGTTCCTAACTTGTGTGGTCTTTGGTTTTAAAACAACTGAGGTTATTGCTGCCAATTTCTGTGTTGTGTTTATAGTCATTAAATGCTAGCAGTGGAGGTTTAGAGAAGGTTTAGGATTAACTGGTTTCAAAAATATTTGGATGTGTTTGGGTGTGTTCCATTGTGTCTTTATGAGTATGTTATGTTGAAATAGGATGTTTTGATGAGTCATTTTGCTTTGTTCAGAGTATTCTTTGGAAAGCCTGAAGCAGTTCAGTGGAATTATAGTATGTTAGGATTATATTCTGATAAAATCGAGTCTTAATTATCCAGATAATAGATCATCTCCCGATTAGTATTGTGTTGATTGGTGGACAGACATTTTACTCCGTCTTTAAGTAACTCTCAGACTACTTGCAGTTCCTTTCACCAGGCAGACATTTAAGAAATAAAAAAAAAATACCAAGGCTGGGATTGTGGCTCATTAGTATAGCACTTGCCTAACACGTGTGAGGCATTGGGTTCCATCCTAAGTACAACATAAAAATAAATGAATGAATAAATAAGATTATGAAATCATGTGATTGTATATAGGCTTGGTATGCGTGTGTTTTCTCCCTTTTCTGATTACTGGGAGATGTTTAAACTCCGGAAATGTATTAGAAAAGACCCATTGTTTATGAGAGCATCAATTGGCCCTTTATCTCCCGTGTCATTAGTGAGTCTTCCATTAGTTTGAGGACCTGCCTGCTAGAATTGTTCCCATAGAGTTTAGGTACTTCCAAGTTACAATGGGCTGCTGTAGGCTTTGTGATCTCCACAAGCACCTTGTTACTGGAATTTCTAATACTGGCCTACCTATCAGAGTTTGACTATCTCAGGAGAAGGGCAGGCTTAGAGCCACCACTGGTGGATCACATGCTTTTTCTCAAGAGAGCAAACAAGCACTTTTTGTTTAGCCCCATTAATATTTGGCAAAGAAATATGGCTGTAATTATATATCCTAGTTTCTTGTTCCTTCTCTCCCCATCTAAGTTTTACTTGCCTCGCCCCAACTTTATATAAAAGCTGCTAGCCTTGGATTTGAAATAAATGGCATGAATGAATAATAATTTCTTTCATTTAACGCAGTAATTAAACCTGTTGAACGCTGATTTAATGGTTTATTGCACTCTAATTTGACTGGAGTATTTGGCCTTTATAAGAAGAGGAAAACCTAGAAATTAAATACCTACTGAGACTATTAAGGAGGACATTTTTTTGAAGGCTCCTTCCTTCTCCTATTTCTCATCTTCTTGTGTTTGTGCTCTGCTTTCTGAGATACCTAATACCCGGGAGCTGTTCATTCTCCACTCTGTGTGCCTCATGGTGCCCTAGCAGCAAAGTACCCCAGGGAAAAGGCCTGCAGCTGCCACTGTGGAGAGTGCTGACTTTGTTGCCACTGCTAACTTTCTGAGGCATTGGGGTTCTTTCTAATTCTCTTCCACATTTTGTCTCTTATCCACCTATAAAATTTCCTAGTGCTGAGTCAGTTGGTCTTTATTATGAAATTTGGCACCCCCAAAATCTACCTGAAAGCGTGGACAGTTGCATTCAAGTCTAGAGCATTTTAGGAAGTTGTACATGCTCTTTGAAGTTTTCTGCCCACATACAAACCCAAGTCATTCAACTCGTCTCTAGGTTTCTCTTTCTCTAAGGTGATGCGGTCATGTGAGTTGAGAGCCCACGTGGGTGGAAATGAACTGTAAAGTAGAAGTCAGCCTTCATCTTTCACTGTGAAGAATGAAGGGCCATTTTAATAACGAGTTCCTTCCTAGATCTCCCTCCACAGGAGCTTCTATTGCCTCTCAGTTGATCGTCTCTGACCTGCCACGAGTACTTCTGTTTTATCTGTTGAATAAAGATTGTTGTAGGTCTGGGTCACCACATGCAGTACAGGCAGAAGCTCTGGAATCCCCTTGCTAAATCTACAGCAACCACAGTGCGCTAGGCCTGCTTCAGTGGGGAGATGTACTTGCCTGTCTGCTCCTCTACTCCATCAGCTTTGCTGGTGGTCAGGATTGAGTGGCTATGCCTCTTAGAATCTGTTGAAGAGAACCCTGATTTTGTTCTGTTTTCTTTGCAGATTGGGTCCTATATGGATTGTGTTAACATGGGCTCCTTTACAGCGCTGTTAGGAGCATTAATTGAGATGAGTGTGGAAGGCCTGATACATGGCCACAGTCAGTAAATACTTGCTGTTTGCCCTCATTCTGAGTCAAAGAGAACCAAACTATTTAAAGTGATAAAAAAAACAAACTCCTTCCTTTCCCCTCTGCCCAGTGCCATTATTTACAAGGTTCTTTTTTTCCTGGCTTCCTTTCCTCCTCTTCATTCCTCTCTGATCTCTTACCTGTGTAATGCTGTACCAGACTTATTCAGAACAGATTTCCTTTGTATAAAGCTGTCAAAACTTTATAACATGAATTCTAGTACTACATATATATTTTAATAAACATTTTCCCGCTCTGTTTGTTAAAGCTAGAACATTGGTTATTGTAAAAATAGTCTATTTCACAAACTGTTTTGTAGTTCACATGAAGAAATACATATCCATATCCTAATCTGAACCTACTAATTCTAGATATTACAACTTAGATCTGTGGTTTTCAGATCTGGCTCCTTATTGAATACTTGAATACAGCCATATTGAAGTATAGACTCGACCTCCAAAGATGTGGATCAGAACATGGGCTTGGAGAGGTGGGAGGTGCAAACTTCATGAATGAGTTTAAATTTTATGTCATATTAAATTTTATAATTGAACAGTAGCATGTGATACTGACTTCTACTTGGGGAAGCACATACTTTGTTTTATTCAGTGGTTGCAATCTATGTATGAAGTATTGGTTTTGACATGAACTTTTATTGACCAACTCAATACACCTTTGAACAAAATATTCCAAGTCCTTTTGAAATAGAGACACTTACAGATAGGTTCATTTTGGTAAAGCTCAGTGGGGAAGAGAATCAGCTTGAAACTTGGGGTTTATTACTGACCTAAAGACCTGATGACTTTGAGTGATTTGTACCACAAAAACAATTTAACATTGTTACTTACAGAGGTTTTTTTCCCCCCTTTGTTACAGATACCATTGTTTTACAGTGATTTGCTTATTTTTTCTCTGTGGATTGATGGTGATGTGGAACAAACTCACCTCAAACTGGAAACTCACATTGCTAGAAAATATTCCCTTTAGATCTAAGGACCCCTTTGATAAGACTTTTGTGGAGTGTTTTGAGTAAACAACCTGAGTTGTGCCCAAAAGATTTCCTAGTTTCCATATATTTGACCAAGTTGCTTAAAGATGTTGGTGCTGTGCATTGGAGACTTGTTAATTTCATTCTTTCTTATCTTTTTTCTATCCAGATTAGCAGATGGCATCAATTCTTGGCCATAGATCTCATTTTTTGATTACAAGGGGTTGTTTTTTTTTGCCCGCCTCCTTTAAAATAACAACAACAAAAATTGGTAATGACTGACTATGCCACTGGCCAGAGCACCAGTTCCTGAGGATGAGACAGAGGCTAGGTGTTCAGTGCCGTCTTCTGTGTTGCACTTGGATGGTTCTGCTGACACAGAAAGCTTGGCTGTTTCAGCTCAGACCTGAGAGACTGGAAGGCCCATGCCATTTCAGTGGCTGCATGCAGAAGAGCTCGTACTCACAATCCCCAAAAATCTGAGGAAGAGAAAAGGCAGGGCCTCTTTATGAGTTTTGTTTTGTTTTATTTTGTTTTTCCTTCTGACAAAGATGGTAAAGGAAGGTAAGGAAAGATGATTATTGCCAGTGGTAGGTGGTGTGTGCTGCATGTCAAAGGATGCAAGATTCATTAATTCTGATTTTGCAGGTGACCTCTGTGTAAAAGAAACAACCCTTTAACTGAACAGGAAAATAAGATTTGACAATTGAGATAGAAGTTCAGGGTGGAAGAATATATTGTACAGAAACTCCTGCTTATCTGCCATGAATTTAAGGGTTCTGTCCAAAGGAATTATAGATACACTGTAATCTTTGAGGCAAATGTTTTTTTTTTGACTCCGATAAAAACAATATTAATAAATTATGTAATCTTTATTTTGAGTCCCAGACAGAATTTTAGAAAAAGTAAACACTGAGAAAAAGAGTACCTTGATTACAGGATGGCAACATGAATTTACCAATTCCTTTTTAGCAAGACTGCTGAGACTAACCTAGGAGCATGTCATAGCCATAATTCATCTGGACCTTAGCAGGCTTTGCCCTGCTCTCCCATGATCTCTGTATAAACAAGCAGAGAAACATAAGACGAGTGGCATTATGATCATCAGCATTCATGATTAGTTTTATCGCTCTTTTCAAGGCCATTGGTTAAGTAATTTTGCTCTGAATATAACTTTACAGAATTATTCCATAAATGTCTGTCCTCGGCCATATCTTATTTGTTTTTTGTCCTTGACTGATTCTGCTTATGTGACCTAGCATTTCATTGCTGAAAGAGACCTTAGTTAAAGAACAAACCAACTCTTTTGTTTTATAAAGAGAAGATGAGACCCTCAGAATAGATACTTTCTTAAATTCATTAAGGGAGCAGATCCTGGAAATTGTCATGGATCTGTTTCTTATCCCCTTGAACTGGAGGTGGTTTGGTTAAGGTAGTGTTGGTGGAGAATATTGAATCAGAGTCTTCAAGATCTATATAATTAATTCCTGCTCTCAATTATTACATGCTCTTGAGATATAGGACACACCTCACTTTGGTAATCACCATCTCTTATTTACCTGTGTGTACAGATCCACATTTTCTCTTCTATCTTTATGGGAAAAGGTAGGCATTGTTTAAAGTACAGTCATTATCCATCTTAAATATCATTTAAAGGAATGATTTTGACATCTGGTCAGTTTGCTGTACATGCTTTGGTGATAATGCATTAACATGATGCCTAGTCGGTTTCTTCATTCTAATTAGGTATGTATGACAGCAGAATGCATTTTGATTCATAGTACACAAATGCAGCACAACTTTTTATTTCTCTGGTTGTATACTATGTAACTTCGCACCATGTGTGCAGTCATATGTGTACTTAGGGTAATCTAGTCCATCTCATTCCACTATCTTTCCTGCCTCCATGCTCTCTCCTGTCTAGTCAGTTTATTTTCTTATGTTTTTATTGCAGCTGTACATTGGATTATTTCATGCTGCTGTAGTTCATATTAACACTTGATGTCTAGTTTTATTTTAGTTATATATTGCCCTTTTTTGGAATGATACGGTCAATTTCACCAATAAAATTTCTATTATATATCTCTGAATAAATGCATGGTATTGAGTTGGGTACCAAATTGAGGTTTTACTTGGAGAGAATTCTAATAGAATGGATAGTGTATTCATTTGCTTTCAAATGTATTTAAAAAACATGTCTCAAACTTGCTTAACCTGTAACAGAATTAAATGACTTGCATAATAAAGTCCAGTAGTGGAAAGGGTCCCTTGAGTTGGTTGATTTAGTGACTTAACAGAGTATCTATCCTCAGAGACCACTTAGTTTTTTTTTGTTTGCATCCATAATGTTAGCATCAGCATCATTACTAAAGTTTCTTATTCCTGCGCCCCCCTCCTCCAGGGGGTTGGGACTGGGGATTGAACCAGGGGCAGCGATAGTCCCAGCCCTTTATAATTTTCTTTCATTTTGAGACAGGGTCCTACTAAGTTGCCCAGACTGGCCTTGTATTTGGAAGCTTCTTGCCGCAGCCTCCCTACTTTCTGGGATTTCAGGCATGCACCATATTGTACCCTGCTATAATTGCTTATTCTTATGAATGGCTACCAGTAGCAGTCATGCTCACATGCTTTTTTCACAACTGATTGCAGAACTGTGGGAGTGTAGGCAGGGAGATTGACAGACTAAAAATGAGCTGATTTCTCCCTCAGAGACTCAGAGAAGTCCTCCTCTTCTGTCTTACCCTTCCATTTTAGGGCATGTACATTAACCATCACTGTGGATTGGCAGGCATGTAGTTGATTGTTTTAGGCCTGAGTTTTGTTTTTTTTTTGGTACCAGGGATTGAACTCAGGGGTACTCAACCACTGAGCCACATCCCCAGCCCTATTTTGTGTTTTATGTAGAGACAGGGTCTCACTGAGTTGCTTAGTGCCTCGCTGTTGCTAAGGCTGGCTTTGAACTCGCGATTCTCTTGTCTCAGCCTCCCAAAGTGCTGGGATTACAAGCGTGAGCCACCGTGCCTGGCGTAGGCCTGAGTTTCTAATCAGTTTCTGGCAAGGAGAATGAGAGGCCCTTTATTGACTTAATCAGACATACAGTTTGAGTTGCTCCCTCAAGTAGCATAGTTCCTGCACAGTTGAGGAAGGATGGAATGGTCGTTGAGAAGTCATTCTCAGTTTTACCTTTAGTGACATTTAGTTGTAAGTTTTCTATGAGAAGAGTGATTTTCAACACGAGTATTGCCCCAGGCTTTCAGTATGAGAATGGTACAAAACAATACCTTGGTTATATGTTATTCTTTTCTAACAGTTAAGTGGGAAGGATTTATGAAGACAGTAATGTGAAATGATTGATGATAAGATCCTCCCCTAAGGGAACTGGTATATGGTAGACAGAGGTTAAAGAAACAGCTGCCATGTAAGTCTCACTGTTGGGCGCATGATTCAAAGGTCTGACTTGTAGGAGTTGTGGTGGGGACAGTCTTCTGGTATCCCACAGCAACACTGGAATGGCTACTCTTCTTCCATGCCATAGGCTAAGTGCAGTATTTTGATGGGTAAGTTAAAATATGTGGGCATGTGTGTGTACTCACACACGTTTGTGCCTGTGTATTTAAAACAGAGGAAGAGGCCTGGCTGCCAAGTTGGTTGTCATGGACTGTGATCCATGACAAGATGATGTGAAAACAAAGGGATGGATCTGAGTTGGAAGAATGAGGGTAGTTCTCATGAAGTAGGTAAATGCATCATCTAAAAGGACAAATGGAATTCTGACATATCTAAATGAGAACACTCCAAAAGTTGGCAGTGATTTGTGTAAAGATCTGATTCTTCTAAAATATGGAGTGTGAATGTGCATCAATGATTTGCAGATGTTCAGGACACAGGAAGAGGAAGAATTCAGTTGTGCCAATGCTGGTTGGGGCCATAGCACACAATGTTCGGCATCATTTTGATTGGCAATGAGATCCATGTTTAAAAAATTTGGGGACCTTATCAAGATAATTCATTTAAAAAATAGTGTATATTACCGTGTTTCTTATAAGCTGAACAGTGAACTGAACAACTCACCTTCGTGGTTCTCAGCTACCAATACAGTAATGACCTTACATGATGTTACCTGCACGTCCTAGGAGCACACTTTAGAATTCATATTCCATTTTCACAGTCAGTGTATTTTGATGTCTACTGTATTTAAAGAAAATATTTTTTTAACAAAATGCAGTGGTAAGATATCAAAAGTAATAATATAAACCAACCCCCACTATTCTTGTCCTTTGTATGGGGATGTCATGTTCAGGTTTACCTGCTTAGGTTGTAATCAGGAATAATTGGGCCTCATGGTCAGTTATTGAGTTATATACTTAAAGTAAACTCCACTGTGGTCTTACTGTACTGGGAGGACGAACCAGGATCCTGGAAAGAGCAGTGGCACTCGCTGTTTCCCTTACCCGTTTTATATTTATTCACTGCTCATGATTGCACCTGACATGGTTTTTATTTTGTTTCTTTGCTTGTGCATTGTTGAATGAAGTTCCATCAGGGTAAAGATTTCAGGTTGACACAGTCGCAGAAATATCCTGGGCACCTGGAGTGGAGTTTGGATTAACAGTAGATAATACCATTTTGAATAATGAATAAGTAAATTGATTGTAACCCAAAATGGCAAGTGAAAATGGGTATACAAGATAATTCATTTTGCGGGGCACAGTGGTGCATGCCTGTAATCCCAGCACTTTGGGAGGCTGAGACAGGAGAATCGTGAGTTCAAAGGCAGCCTCAGCAGCAGAGAGGTGCTGAGCAACTCAGTGAGACCCTGTCTCTACGTGAAACACAAAATAGAGCTGGGGATGTGGCTCAGTGGTCTGGTACCCCTGAGTTCAATCCCAGGTACCCCACCCCACAAAAGACCAAAAAAAAAAAAAAACCCAACAAAAAACGATAGTTCATTTCACATTTATTTTTAATATATTTATACAGTTCTTTACTTTATAATTTACATATTGCCTTCTCAAATATTCCTTTATTTGGGCTGCATAAAAGCTATGTTTTGTGGGCAAGGATAAGAAATTTGCTGTTATTTTATAAAAATAAAATTGAGAATGAGAAAATAAGTGGTATATGTGGCCAACACAGTAAACTATCAGAAAAAAAAATGACTTGAGAACAGAAGGTATTATGCATATGGTTTGACATTAGAACTAACAGAATTTGCTGACGTTAGATAGAAGAGAAAGAGACTGTTACCCTGAAATTTTACTATCCTTCTGTAGATTAATCAAATGATTAATGTATCATTTACTCATTTGTTATAATAGAAACTGTAAAAGCTATTAGCAAATAATATGTAACATGAGTTGAATATGTATATGCTACATAAATGTTATAAACACTTAAATGTCATTTCATTTAATTAATGTGTAAGCCTTATGATGGTTTTAGCCCACTGTATAGATAAGAAAACTAGAACTAAGGTAGGAAAATGAAGTCACTTTTCCAGAATTACATATTTAACTGAAATTTTCTAATAAATGCTTTCAGTTGTTGAACTGTCGTAAAGATTTTGTACATTTTTGAAACATTCATTGAGATTCTTCCATGAATAGCCATTTATGGTTTGTATTTCCGTATCACTTTGTTTTTTGACACTGAGCACACTGTTATCATGATTTTTATTTTTATATTCACTGTGCGTGGTGAGGAACAGGAACTGTGTACAATTCAAACTTTAAATGTGTAGTGTCTGGCATATAGTAGTGATTTATAGATGAAAAAAATATCATGCATTTTTCTAGGCACTATATAAGATCAAGAAGATATATAAAGAAGGTATATAAAGATCAAGAAGATATGACTTTTCTGGAGGAGCCCACTATGAGTTGTGATGGACCAACTTCTAAACAGAGAAATTACCCTGTAGGGGGCTGCAGTAACAAACTACTCTGAGTTCTGGGTAAAGATTGATTTGCTCATAGAGGTAACTCTGGGAGATGCAATGAGGATGGACTGAGCTGGCCTGCTAAAGGAGGTGGGGGACACTTGGGACGGGATACCAGCTGTGCAAAATCCCAAAGGCGAGGAAAGAGGCAGATGGAGTTCTGAAACAGATTCCCAAAACTCATCTGTGCCATCAAATGAAATTTTAAATTTTACTCGGTGTAATTTCAGTGTGTGTTATTGTGTGTATGTGCCATAGTTCTTTGAAAATGTCTTATGTATCTAGGATATAAGACAACTCTAAATCAGAATATCTGATTAATATTGTATGCTAGTCCTTTGAAATTGTGATGTTGGCATATGCTGTATATAACATTATTGCCTTTCCAATTTTAGAACCTAGTATTCAAAATGGAAACAAATGCATGAGTACATTAATGTTGAGTTCAGTGAGTACAGCAGCATGGCCCACTATTTCCAAGCAGTCAGTTGACAAGTAGGGTGGGTACCCAGGTGCCAGAACACTGCTCATTGTATATTTCTGATTACTCAGCTCATCAGTTCTACTGAAAACCTAATATTAGTTTAACTATCAAATGACAGAAACCATAGCACACAGTAAATTTTTCTTGAAAGAGACAACTGGAAAAAGTTTCACAGAGGCTCACATGATGCTATTTGTACATTTTTTCCTTCCATGATGACACTTAAAATTCATTCCACGTTGCCAGTAAGAGAGAGGAGGAAAAGAAGCCTGCATTTGATAGCTTTGTATGTTCTTCCAAAGAAAGAGTGCTTGAAAAAAGAAAGGCAGGCTTTCAGACATTGTCTGAACAAAGCCATGGGAATGCAAGATGAGAGCAGCATCTGTAGGTTTTCAAACACGGGAACAAGGCTCACATGCTTCTTGGGCTGTGCGAGGAGTGAAAAGCTGTTTCCTGTCGTTTCCCATCTTGTCACTTCCAGTACTAACGTCTTACTGCTTCTTGCACCAGCTGCTGCTGTGGAGTTTCTTCCCTTCCACAGACATATGGTACTGGGGCTTTGATAATCGTACCTGCCCAACCCCCGCTCCCGGCCCTGGGGCTTTTAAAGAGATTGCTGTGTGTACCTTCCTTCCTAAGACGCTCCTATACCTGCTGCCCTGTTAACAGTGGGGACGGAGGGGTGCAGGGGGATACACTGGAGAGCTGAGGACTGTTTTGTTGTTGTGTCTTGTGGGAAATGCCTTAAGGAAGCCTCATTTCTGCCAGTGCACTCATTTGATTCCTGCAGTGATACTTAGAAAAGGGGAAGAGGTGGAACTATGAACTTTGGAACCTTTACTTCCACAAGAATTTGGGGTTTCCGATCAAGATTTCTTTCTACTTTGAACCCAAGAGAGGAATTGTCTTGATGTGTTTGTGTTCCTAGATTTTAGTGGAGTAGAATGAGGAACAGTTTAGATAACCATCTTTTCACTGGGCAAGCTCTTTGTTGTTTATTGCTCCATTTGTGCCTATTACTTTATATATTTCTCTTGGTTTCCTCAGTGACAATAAGAACTTATAAAAAGTAAAATCATATGCAACTGTATAATTACTACTGTTAAGTTTGGTATATTTCCTTATAGCTTTTTCTCGAGTTAGGTATGTGTGCATTTCTTTTATATATATATATATATATATATATATATGAATTAATATATATATAAAGAATTAATATATATTATATATATATTAATTCTTTGGTCATTTTCCATTATGAATTTGGTGGCAGTGGTAGTGATGGTGATAATGACACTAGAAGTACTGTGCATGCATTATACATTCCGGTTCTTGCATCATTCCTGTTAAGTAAGGATTCTTTATACTAGACATGAGAAAAAAAGGCTGAGAATCATTGAATGGTTTTGTGCAAGGTTACTGTATGCATGTGAGAGGAAGGTAGAATTTGAACCCAATCTGTCTTCAAGGCTTATGGTATTTAACATCAGCCCATCTTTCTCTTTAAGAAATTTGAATCTTTTTAAGCCTTTTGATACTTGTTGGTTAATAATTTATTTCAATCTGTACTTTCACAGTTAATGACAATACTTATTAGACTCTTGCTCTCTTCAAATATCAGATATATTTTACCTTTACCATTGCTTGGGGTAAATGCTCATTTTTATATTATTCCTTTCATGAAAGCTTAGGCATTTTGCATGAGTTATTGATAATTTTAGTTTCAACTACAAATTGTTTGTGTCCTTTGCTGCTGCTTATATTGGCCAGTTTGTGTATAGATACGTTACTTATTAAGTATTTTGTTATCCTTTTGTCATGTTTAAGACCTGTTTCCTTCTGTTATTAGCTTCCTGTTTGAACAAACTATTTATATTAACACTTTAATTCAGATCTAGAATTTATTTTAATATATGGCTTGAGATAAGTGTAAATTTGTTTCAAGACTTTTTTGCTAATGTACTTTTCAAATACTGTGCATCCTATACCACATTCTTCTGTGGCATGGTATATATTTGTTTGTATTATCTGTGAGCATTTCTTTAAGCTGTCTTTTCTGTATCAGTGATCTTTGATTTTTGGCCTATAGTACATTTTAATGATTGTAAATTTATAAAATGTACAAGGAACTTTTCATTGGAAGTACCCAGATCTTAGTATCAGAAGGCTCATATCAAATCTTAGTATGCCTTATCATTGCTTTGTAACTTAACCACATCTTTAGGCTTAAATCCTATCAGCAGAACTGATGGAAAGAAGATGTGCATTCAAAATCAAAAAATTTTGAAATTTTGGAAATATTGGAAAGTGAGATTTTGCCTTTGGTACTATAGCTATGTCATTGAAAGTTCTGTAGTCTTTAAAATTGTGAAATTTCTATAAAGATGATTTAAAACATATTGTTCCTGGATTTGGTTTGCCAGATTTATAAAATATAAAATTTATAACATCTGAATAGCCAATTATATGACCCATGTAGATTTATTTTTTAATCCTCTACTTCTTTTGAGATGGCTGAGTACTTCACTGGAGGAAAGAAATAGACCAAGTTAAATTTTGCAAGTTTCAATGAAGTTTGAGAAGGAAGTATGATAGTTGTTTAAAGTTAGCATCCAAAAAGAACTGTTTAGCTTGGAGTACCTACAAGACTGGGAATAATAATGGCTAAAATATAAGTGACCTAGGTTTTTCTTTTTTATATCTTATTATTCAGACTTAATAGTAACCTAGATTATTTCAAAATGTTACTTTGATTTTTATTTTAAAAAAGAAAGTTCTTAAATTGCCTTCTGTAGTTTTATTGTACATATTAATTGCAGCTATATGTGATGAAGTTCTTCTGTAACAAACGTGATATACTTCTGTGTCTTTTTTGTTTGGAAAGTATTTTGAGATATGCTGTTTAATTTGATTCTCATAATAACACAATGAAGTAGCTTGACCCAAGATAACATTATCACCAGTTCACATAGGAGGAAAATGATGCAAGCTACAGCATTTGCCTGATGGCTTGAAAATGTTGACTGAGCTCTAGGTCGGCTCTTGTGAGACCTAATTTGGTATTACCATTGTTTCTCCATATTTGAGGGCTGTTGGTTTCAGCACTCCCACTGGATACCAGAAATCTGAGGATGTTCACGTTCTTTGTATAAGATATTACTGACTTTGCACATAACATACAGATATCCTACTATATAAATAATCTCTAGATTACTTAGAATACATAATTCAATGTCAAAGCTTTACAAATTGTTGTCAAAGTATATTGTTAGAGAATAAAGGCAACAGAAATATCTGCGCATGCTGACTGAAAGGCAAATTTTTTCCGCCTAATTTTGATCCACAGTTGATTTAATCTGTGGTTGGAAAGCCTGCCAATACAGAGGGTTTCCTATATTTTGATATGTGAGTTTCTTTCCTTCTTTTTTTTATACAGATTTGCATATGTACCTTGTCTATCTTTAAAGAGTTTATTAAAGGTGTCTACTCAGGGTTATGTGTGTCAAAATTTATTTTAAACTGGAAAATACAGTGCAAATGTAAATGTCATTATTACTCCTTGGGGACTGGTAATCATATGCATGACTTCCATGTTCAATGTTCCATGATGCTGATTAGCAAAGATATATTATGTGCAAGTCTGGCTTTAATAGTCTTCCTCAGCTGTACCATGATGGTGGGTTTTTGTTGTTTTGTTTTGTTTTGTTTTATTTGGGGGAAGAGGCAAGGATTGAACCCAGAGGTGCTTAGCCACTGAGCCCACATTCCCAACCCTTTTTAGTTTTTATTTTGAGACAGGGACTCATTGAGTTGCTGAGGCTGGCCTTAGGTTTGCAATCCTTCTACCTCACCCTCCCAAACTGCTGGGAATTCAGGATTACAGACAGGCATATGTCACCTTGCCTGTCGAGGATGTTTTTAAAAGGAGAAACATCCTTCATCTCTAGTGCAATTGAAAGTAAATGACAGTTGAAGCATAGTTATTTATCTTCTTTGTCCTCAGACTGCTAATTGTGATGTTTTTTGCATAATCCTAAGGAATCAGTTAGAATCTTTTTTCATAAGAATTTATAGTTAAGTGTTAACTATAACACCTCTGGGTGTGTACTTTGTTATGTTCTCTTCCTCTTCATGAAGATTAGCAATGTGGAAGATGGTGGCCATTCCATCATCCCGGATTTCTGAATGACTGATGAGCAGAGCCCCTCGTGAGAGACACATAGTAGACACATAGTGTGAATGAGAAATAAACCTTTGTTATTTTCAGCCATTGAGATTTTGCAGTTGGTACCTTAGCATTGGCTAGCCTATCCCAGGTGAGGCAAGATCAAAGGAAAATGTTATGTATCATATAAATCATTTGACTGTTCAATCTCAAGATTTTAAATTATATCCGTATTGCATACTCTCTAGTATCCCCAGATGGAATCTATCCATTCTGCAGTACTCACAAAATAGAATTTGGAAATTTGGAGGAAAGTTGTGTAAATGGGAGCTCAGTGCTCAGAAGCAAAAGCTTCATTGTAAGCCAAAGGAGAGATTTGCTTGACTTACTTGAGAAATTTTTGACGCATACTTGATTTGATCTTTAGTTGTAGAGAACCGCCAGATTCCTTAAAGACTCTTATTGGAGATATACCTTTAAATTAGGATCAAGGTTTGCTCATGTGCTGATTTGAAATTTGGAAATGGGCAAGATTTCTCCCATGGGCCTGATTTTTTTGGGGGGTGGGTGGGAGTACCGGGTATTGAACTCAGGGGCACTCGACCACTGAGCCACATCCCCAGCCCTGTTTTGTGTTTTATGTAGACATAGGGTCTCACTGAGTTGCTTAGCACCTCACTGTTGCTGGAGCTGGCTTTGAACTCACGATTTTCCTGCCTCAGCCTCCCAAAGTGCTGGGATTGCAGGTGTGCACGGCTGTGCCAGGCCTGATTTTCAACCATAACCCAACAAAGTCTGAGGGGAGGCACTGAGGATGATGGAAAAGGTCACTCAGTCCTTTCGGCTGATGAAGAAATTGAGTTGCTTAGTTCTGGATTGACTTTCAGCTCTGACATGCTTGAGGAACTGAATCTTGACAAAACAAAGCTGGCACCAGGCTTATCTCACTCCTCTTTTCATTCCTCTTGTGCCTTCTTTTCCTGCTCCCTCATTTTCACCTGTTTCCTTCTCTATTTTAGCTCAATAGGTTCTTTGTTAATGGAAAAAAAGATAAAAGTTTGTAAATCACTTAGTTTTAGCTTTTAAACCATTTCTCCATTCATAGGACAGAAATACTGCATGTCAAAGTAGTCCAGAAAAGTCAGCTTAACCGTGAGTATAATAAAGCTCAGTAATACTGAAAAGGAGGGTTTGAGCCTCGTTGAAGACTTAGCTACCTGAAAGATGTGCAGGTGATGTGTATCTCTGGTACTGGTGGCCTGAACAAGCAGCTTTTGGCTTTTCAGTTATTTGATTTCATAGTGATTCTTTCCATATTCCAGATTACTTCTGTCGTACTTCACCTGACTCTCCATGGATTTTGATTTCCAGGATGACCATACAGCCTCTCAGCCCTTGCTGTCAGATGGAGTCTGTATGATGTTTGCCTGTGTTGGAGCTCTAGACTGTTGCCCTCTGGCCGCCTCAATCTCTTTACCCAAATAATAGATCCCGAGAGTCTCTCAAATAATGGGGAGAGAGTATGAGTCTGAGGACATCAGGACTTCTTTCATGGGGAGGCTGGAGGGGCCCAGGCTTCTACTGTAGCGCTTCCTTTAGTGGAGAGTATCCAGTTATCATGCTGAGTTCTCATTCTTAGCCACCATAGGCCTCTGTGGAATATTGATGGTCCTGTAGTTCTCTTTAAAGCTCAGTGTAGGGAGGGGTGAGTTGGAAATAGAGTTTCTGTGCTTGGGGCTTGCAGGTGCACCCACCTGTGAGAGGTGGACAAACAGGTCTGGCTGTCTTATTTCTTTTGCCCCTGGCATTCAGAGTAATTCTTGTCTAGTTGGTAGTTCATATTTTTTGCTCTTTATAAACAGTTTATTATTTAACTCTTATGTGATTTTAATACTGGTTTTGTGAAACAGTCATATAAAAATGTGTCTTTATGATACTGTGTTCTGAATTCATCCAGGAACTTGTATACATTCTCTTGACTTCACAGATCATTTTTAAACTTGATTCACTTTCTCTGATCTGTTTTTACCCCTTTTTCTCTTCATCTGTACCTTTCCTTCCTTGTGTCTTCACCTTTTTGTCTTAACTTTTTCCTCCCCCTGATTCTTCTCTGTTTCTCCCTTGATATGTCTCCTTAGTATATTATATTATGTGTAGTATATTATATTATGTGTCTCAGTATTTGGTAAAGGGGGTAGTGAAAGGTTCCTGTTTAGGGTCCTAATGTAGGAAATTATGTCTTGTCCTTTAAAGATAATTATTTAATGAACCATGTGAAAAGAAAGAAACTTTGCCTTGGAAGTTAGGTAAATCAGCTTTAAGCTTGATATCGAAAGCTAAAGAGGCAGTGAGAGAACACCTGCCTGAACACTCCAGGTGAAGGAAGTCTGGGTGATATGGTCAATGCCATAATGGTTGTATTTACAACTTAAAATACTTCTGCTACTGGTGTAAAAGAGCAAAATAAATGATAGTAAGATGATTTTCTAGAGTTTGGATCATATGGGATGAGTGCTAGTGAATGAGAGGGGGAGAGAGAGTATGTACATGTTTGTGTTTTGGTTGTGTGCAGAAATTAAGAGTAGGAAAAAGAATATTTTATACAGAAAATTTCCATATGGTTGTTTTTATGTAGGAACTTGTACATTTCAGTGAAAGCACTTTATTGAAAGAAAGTAGTTCTCTTTAAAGCACAGTGTAGAGAGGGGTGAAATGCAGGGTGTAGTTGGAAACTGAGAATTTCTGTGCCTGGGGCTTGCAGGTGTACCCACCTGTGATGGGAAGAATCTGATTTGATTATTAATCCTTTTTGTGACTGAAAGCTTGTGTACTTTCCTAAAACTGTTGGTAATAATTCACTGATGGTCTAAACCTTGAGGACTAATTTGTGCTTGGGAAAATAAATCTTGTCTCCTGAAATTCACAGCTTGTTAAACTCAGCTGAGAGCTGAGCATTCTGCTTGCCTCAGGATTTCTTTCAGCTCTCCTACATTGCCTGTGGAGAACTCTTGGAGTGAGTGAGGGTAGCAAAGCTGGCGTGGGTTCACTTACTCACCGTTGTCTCATCCTACCCCCTTTTAAATTGCTTAAAGACTGTAGATGGACGTAACATCTTTATTATTTATTTATATTATTATTATTTTTATGCGGTGCTGAGGATCAAACCCAGTGCCTCACACATACTAGGCAAGTGCTCTGCCACTGAGCTACAACCGAAGCCCCATGTTCCCCTCTCCACATCCGACTGCCATTCTGTTAATGAGACCTGCTTAAGACCCTTGAAGGTGGAATGGGAAACGGACATTGCTGTGGGTGATGAGTTGGAGGCGTTTTTAATTTTTAGCTTCCCAAATTCATGATAGTCTACCAAACCAACTATCCTGCTCAGCATGTCATAAGAAAGTAACTGTGCCATGAATATAATACAGTTAAAATACCATGAGCTTCTGTTTCCTTACTGCTGCCTGGGAGGACAGCCTGAGGTCGACCCCCACCTGCCTCTCAGGCGAAAAGGGAGTTTAGAGCTAAACATTTTAAATCTAGAGAAGCACCTTGGGAGGCATTGTCCTCAACTGATTGGGAGGATTAAAAAAAAAATGGCCTGTATCCCAATAAAAGATCTCACCCTTCACCTTAGCTCCTGTTTACGTTGGTGGTTCTCAAGATGAGGAATGCGGTAGCATTTAAACACAAGACTTGCTGACTCAGAAATCAACATCCTTTGTTTCCTTTTCTGATGATAATATATTGTGCAGTGCTCAAATGGGTGTTTGTTAAGTGAATCAAGATACCTACATACATGCTTAGTTTTTTAGTCATGTTTTTCACTGCTGTGACTAAAAGACCTGACCAAAACAATTGCAGAGGAGGAAAAGTTTATTTGAGGGCTTACAGTTTCCGAGGACTCCACTCCTCAGGACACAAGGCGAGGCAGAACATCATGGCAGAGGGAAGTGGCTGGCATGACGCTAGGAAAAGCAGAGAGACTCCACCCACCAGATATAAAATGCAGACCCCAAGGGCGTACCCCCAGTGACCCACCTCCTGCAGTGGCCCCATCAGGGAGTTAATCCCATCAGGGAGATTGATCCACTGATTGGGTTAAGATTTTCATAACCCAATCATTTTTCCTCTAAACCTTACATTGTCTCACACATGAGCTTTTGGAGGACACTTGATATCTAAACCATAGCACTTAGTTTTATTTGCCCTTCCTCCAAATACTGCACGATTTTATTTTATTTTATGTTTCCTGGCCTCGAGGTTTTAGTAGTTCATTGGTCTGCTCTCACTCACACATGCACACTTTGTCCTACACACTGGCTCTTGTGCCTGATGCTTTGCGTCCATGCACACAGATGTGCAAGTCTCTTAAAATGAGACGGGACTTAGGGAAGATTGTAGATTGAACTGCCTTGTTAATTAGACATTCCAGTGTCCAGCTGGTACAAAATGCCTGAGGGTGCAGTAGACTATCCTGGACTTGACTTCCAGGTTGTATACTTGCAAGTGGCTTCAAAGAAGTGTTTTCAGACAAGCTGCTTGTTACCAGTCAATCACAATATATTCAGCAATAAACTGTTGCTACTTTCTTGGAACTAGGAAACTATGAACATAATGTTTCTTTCATATCTCTGAAAAATCTGAATATCCAGCTGTTGTGGGTGGTAGCAGTTTTCAGTTGCTCTATTGTAATCAAACAACATACTTTCAAGCTTGAGGAGATAAAATTTGGTGACTACTCATGCACAGTTTCCCAAAATCCTGTTTCGTTTACCTTTTAAAAAAATCAGCCAAGAGCTAATCTAGCCATCTCATCTGGAGAAGGCAAAGTATTGCACTGTATCCCTTGTGCCTAGGACAGTGCCTACTAAAGATTAATAGTAACAGTAAGCAGTGCACATTTTGTGCTTACTATGAGCCACATATTATATAAATGTACATTCAGTCCTTACAGAAACTCAGTAAATACTAGGTACTATTGTTATCCCCATTTTTATAGACAGAGATATTGGAAGTTGAAGGTAAATAATAGTACAAAATGTTGCAGCTGTTAAGTTACTGAGTTGGAATTTAAATGTAGCTGTATCCAAACTCTGACTTTATGTTTGTAACCATTATATATAGCATATAATAACTTCCCCAATAGTTGACAGTGCTTTACTTGTAAGGTCTTATAAGGACAATAATAAAGCATTAGATGCATGTTGTGGGGGATTATTTTTTTGATTCACAAAATAGTATTCATGCAAAGAAATACTGTGCAACAGACTGCATAAATACTCCAAGGACAATGAAATTTCAGTCTTGAGTGAATTATCTGTATTTTCTTTTGAGAAAAGCTGGGAAAGCATTTTCCTGGCCATGGTTAAGGCAAACATCTTTTTCAGTTTTGTCAGAATTTTATTCTTTTCATTTTTATTTTTATTTTTCTGTACCAGCGATTGAATTCAAGGGTACTGGACCACTGAGCCACATCCCCAGCCATATTTTGTATTTTATTTAGAGACAGGGTCTCACTGAGTTGCTTACTGTCTCGCTTTTGCTGAGGCTGGCTTTGAATTCACTATCCTCCTTTCTCAGCCTCCCGAGCTGCTAGGATTACAGGTGTGTGCTGCTGTGCCCAACTACTTTATTGTTTTTAAGTATGCATACTTTTCATCATCCAGCCATCTTTTTTGGCCCCCCTGCTTGTGCTGTGCTAGGGGTATATTTCTGCTTACTAAGAATTCTCAGTCTCCTTGTTTGCAGTTAAAAATTCATATTTTAAATTCAGGGCAATGTTCATATTTCTAGTGATTTTTGCTGGAAAATAATATACAAGATGACTTGGTTTCAGATTGAGTCTATTGGTTCCTAATAAAAGTTTCATTAGCATTTAAGGCAAAAAGTACACAAAAATAGTAAGTAAAATGGAGCTAATAGTTATGAAAAAATATTTTTGCTCATAAAAAATGTGTAACTTACTCTGAGAGATGAAATAAAGGAGAAGGAGTAGACAGTAGTTCCTGTGGTTTTGCAGCTTTTTCTTTCTCCTTCCCTCCCTCCCTCTGTCCTTCCTTCCCTCCCTCCCTCCCTCCGTCCCTCCTTCCTTCCCTCCTTCCCTCCTTCCTTCTCCTGGCATATACTATGCAATGGGTGCACCCCAATCCCCAGCAAATGTTTTTTGAGTATAGGAGAGATCTGGGTCTGACTGGATACCAAAGGGAAATGAGGTCATTTTAAGAGTCACTTTGATGGACAGCAGTATTATGGCTTCATTTTATGGTTTCCAATTGATATTGTTAACAGCCCAAGGGGTGGATTTTTAGTGTATTCTTCGGCAGCACCTTGGCGCCTTGTGTCCCCCCTTCCTTATTCAGTCAGGATTGTGTAGTGGTTTGGAGGGGATTTGGAGGATGGAGAGGTGATTATGGAGTTGACTCTGTCTTGGCTGCCTGTGTGGGCTAAAGTTGGTTGGGAGAATGCACCACAGAAGCAGAATTCGTGGGTGAGGTCAGAGAGCAGGGCTGTGCATAGTGTATCTCGTTTCCTTTGCTTATTGTCACACCATTCTCTTCACACAGTGCAGTCTACCATGTAGAGAAAACACATTTCCCTGACCGACACTTAGTATCGTAGAGATTGGGTACGGTATGAAAGTAAATGCAACATACTGTACTCTGTTTTTGAACTGGTATATGTGGTAGAGACTAATATAGCCATACCTTGAAACTTCAAGTATTAGGTGCTTTCTAAATCTCTGACATTAGGCATCAATCTAGGTTAACATAACTGAATCAAAGACATGAAATATTTAGCTGAATAAAAGAATACATTAACTTTAACAGAGTGATTATACATTTTTCTGTGATTTCCCCAAAATATACTCTTCTCGTTTTTTTGAAAGGGAGAGGTTGAGAATGGAGGGGTGGGAGACTTGTGAATTTCAGATGATATTGATCAAAACCAAGTTTAGCTTACTCTGGTATGTAAATTAGAGATTTGTGGTTGAGTGGAATTGATTTTTCCTGGGACTAAATTAATCACAGTCCTTAATCACTGTAACCTTTAAACATTGCAGCTCGGCCACAGCTACAGGGCAGAGTCGTGTTCCTCTGAGCTTTATGTTGTCATTTTATGAATAGTTGATTGCCCATGACTTGTGCAAACAAGAATTCCCATGTAGAGGCTTCAGAGCGGGTTCCCTGCCCTGTAGGGATCAGCTGGAGTATCTGCAAGGGCAAGAGGCTGCCATGACCTCTTCCACCCGAGGGTTTCTGCTCATATACAAGTATTTTCAGGTTTCCCCTGATATTATCAATTCAGCCCTCCCTGCAAAATGCTCACAGGAAGACATTCTTTAGAAATAAAAGTGGGAACCCAATTATATTGTGTTTCATGGATTCTGTCTGTCTGTACTGGGGATTGCCCCAAGGGATCCTTTACCACTGGTTCACATCCCCAGTCCTTTGTACTTTCATTCTGAGACAGGGTCTCCCTAAATTGCACAGGCTGGCCTCAAACTTGAAATCCTCCTGCCTCAACCTCCTGGGTTGCTGGCAGTACAGGTGTGCATCATTTTGTCAGGGAGTTTTTGCTTTTAAATATTTTTAGAATTCATCCCAGGAGCATGGAAAGAGGGCTGAGGATCTAGAATCTAAGTTGTTTTTATTCTTTTTTTTTGTTTTTATGATGCTCATTTCAGTTCCTTGGCTCTGTTTCTTGCAGACTCCCAAATTACTTACCCAGTTTAGTTGGCACATCTGAAAATAGTTCTCTTTTTAACCCCTTTCAGAGTCTTTTTATGAAGTTTATTCATGTAGTATTCTTAAAAATTTATCTACCGTCCTTATATTTTCCATTTTGCTTTTCTTAATTCAAAGAGTTTTACATTGACATTTAAAAGAATTAAAGCATTTTCAGTGTAGCTCAGTGTAGCTAGATCAATCCTCTTTAACCTCGATGACCATCTGGATTTCAAAAAATCAGACCTTACTAGGAATAACAAGCATACCAGAAGCACAATCATAAACTTCAAGCATTTGCTTTTATATAGTGGAGATCAAGGTGAAATGACTTGATCAAGGTCATTCACTGTCGCCAGCAGAGGCTGATGTCTAGCTAGTGTGACTCCTGTTCAGGACTCTTACCTTATGTCATTGTCTTTCATCTCTAGGAAAGGTGGCTTAGCAACTATATCACAGTTGAGTTCCTTATAAGTAGCTAGTAGTGCTATCCAAATTAAATCATGGTGCATTCTAAACTAACGTGAAATGA
The DNA here is from genome assembly GCA_004024805.1 of Geosciurus inauris. NCBI lineage: Eukaryota > Metazoa > Chordata > Mammalia > Rodentia > Sciuridae > Geosciurus > Geosciurus inauris. Next base: position 36,495 of record PVHX01006497.1, on the reverse strand, counting down.
GATGTATCTGTAATCTGCCTTAGTGAGCTACTGACAGTTGGAAAAATAATCCCTTTAAATTTATTTTAAAAATAGTTTTTGTGGGTGTTCTTCCCATTTCTATTACGTGTTGATTTCTCTCAATCTGTTGGCGTTTGTTAATGTTGCCGGATCAATAATGTTTACAGTAGGTACAATTGGCAATGTAATATAGTGGATTGAACACTGGTTCTGAAGCTAGAGATTCTTGTCCAAACTTGGCCCTGACACTAGCGTCCCAGTTACTTCATAAATAACACAGACTGGATAAGTGTTAAATTTTTGGCTCATAGTCCCGCAGGTCCTAGGTTAAGGGCCTGAATCTGGTGATGGCCTTCTTATTGGCCGAGTTCTCAGGAAGTACTGGGCATCCCATGGGCTTAGAGAGTTATAGGTATGTCCTCTGGTCTCTCCCTTCTTATAAAGCCACTGGTGTTACTCATAGGGGCTTCATCCAGATGACCGTGTGAAATCCTGATTACCTCCCTATGGCTCCACCTTTAAACTCTGTAGTCAGATTAAGTTAATAACTCACAAGGTGGATTAAAACTCCTATGAGTTTTGGAGGGTCAGTTTATATTCAAACAGTAGTGGAGCTCTTTCCCCAATAAAGCTGACTTGGTTACCGAGTATCCCATTGAGTCAGTTCCAATGCTAGCTTTTCTTCCATTTTGGGGGGTCACCTTTGGAACAGTGAACCAGATCTGGAAACATCCAAGGTAGGTATGAGAGCAAGGAAAAGAGAATGTTAACATGACTTGATTGTGGAGCAGCTGTTGCCACAAATATTTGTTGAATAGCTTAGTATTTGCCAACTGTGGGACACATTGATGCAGAAGTGCCTATCTGAAATTCCGTTCCTCTAGACAAGACCTTTGCCAGCTTTCTGCCACCCACTTACCCCTCCTGCCAAAACAATACCAACATTGTTTTAGAAAGACATTTCATAGAATGCAGGATCAACTAACAAAATTGTGGAGGGTCATAATGAAGAAACCCCACCCCACACTCTACATCCCCCACATGGGTTAGGGCCATCTCTTTAAGATCTACATTTTTGGGCTTGCTCAAAGTTGGCAGTTAAAATATTCTATTGGAAGTATCTGCTTTTGTCAGACTCCCAGGAGAGTCAAGCTGTTGGTTCCCAAGGGTAGTGACTGTGTTGGGCTCATCATTATATTTACGGTATGAGGCACAAAGGATAGATTTGTTGGTGGTGGTTTAGTTGAATCCTGAATACTCCAGGAAGAGGAGAGTTTAAAGGCATCTTATCTGAGCAGAGTTCACAGAGATGGTTCCCCACTTCCCTTTTTCCAAGTACCCACTGTTCTCTCACCCTTGAATGTGAACTTTTTAATTATCTGGATTTTTACCTTCATCAGGGTCAATCTTCCTGTAATACCTGTTCTTAAACACAGATCTATGTTCTGAAAAGTGTGAAGCAGATGAGACAAAAGGGGATATTGCAGGAGGAGGGGTTATTTCTAGGTGGGTTGGAGAGGCTCCATGCATTATTTCAGATGGAATATCCTGACTCCATGCCTTCTGAGGCTTTCCCCTGTGTGTTTTCTAGGCTGCAGTATCCATATAGTAACACAGACTTCACATATTCAGTGTAATAAAATAATATGGAAAGGGTTGATATATCTGAAACATAAGAAAAATGTTTTCATGAAGCTGTGTTGCCCGGAATGAGAGGTCCTAGCACCTCCTTCCTGCTGCTTCTCAGCTTCCTTGCTTATGTTTTGGTGCAGGGTAGGCCTGCTGGTCCTTATGCTCCCAAGCATGTACTCTACCACTGAGTCACATCACCAGCCTCCCCACAAACTGTTTCTTGTGTCACTACCTCCTGCTAATATTAGTAGTGTTGAAATTTTCCAAATTGCTTGTTTATTTAAGATTACCCAAATTTGCATACAGTCTGCTGTCTGTTTTGAATCTCCTTTAGTAGAGGAAATGTAGATTGAAATACTCAGGTTTATTTCTCTGACCTTTAGCTAATTATTAGATTGAGATAAATGTGTGTAAGTAACAAATTGCCTTTAATAACATTTAATCTGCATGCTGACATTAATGTCTGGATTAGTGTCCCAGTTTTATAGAAGCAGTGTGTGTGGACTTTATCTTAATTTGACCTATTTAAAAGTGTTTCAGGTGAGAGTTAATTTCTGATGAACTTAATAGCATGTTTTACATGAAAGCAATTAAATATTGATGTAATAGGAGGGAAATAGATTATATAATTTCCCAATCCAACATAATTGGCAAAACACTGGAAAACATGGAAAATTGCTGGTAACTAAAACTGAGTCTTACAACTACCCTAAATTCAATACTGGCAGACAAATCCATGGAATCTGGAAGATGGCTTTTTTTTTTTTTTTGGTAATAGGGTTTGAACTCAGGGGCACTGGGCCACTGAGCCACATCCCCAGCCCTATTTTGTATTTTATTTGGAGACAGGGTCTCACTGAGTTGCTTAGCAACTTGCGGTTGCTGAGGCTGGCTTTGAACTCAAGATCCTCCTGTCTCAGCCTCTGGAGCTACTGGGATTACATAGGTGTGTGCCACCAGATCTTCTTGTATATTGCCACAGAGACTGTTTTCTGAACTTTGGTTGGGGTTAGGCTAAGAGAGCATAACATCTTTTTATTTGCTAGATTATACCAAAGGGAACAATTAAATAAGCCCCCATCCAGTTAAGGGAGTGAAGGTTCTGGGGAGTGACATTCTTTGTTGACCTGTCATGTGCCAGGCAAGTGTTAGGTATTTTGCTTTTTTCTTCTCATTTAACTCCTACATACAAAAGAATTTTTTGTTAAGCAAAGCCTCTAATTGGTGATTTCTTGATTAACTTTTGTAAGATAATTACCACCAGCGACACTTAATATTTTTATTTATTTATTCTACTTAGGTATACATGATAGCAGAATGCATTGTGATTCATTCTACACAGATTGAGCACAGTTTTTCATTTCTCTGGTTGTACGTGGTGTAGAATCACATCATATATGCAGTCATACATGAAGCTAGGGCTATGATGTCCATCTCAGTTTACCATCTTTGCTGCCCCCATGTCTCCTCCTCTCTCCGCTCTCTCCCCTTGACCAAAGTTCCTCTGTTCTTCTTGTGTCTCCTTCCTCATTATGGATCAGTATCCACTTATAAGAGAGAACATTCGTCATTTGGTATTTGGGGATTGGCTTATTTCGCTTACGATGATATTCTACCAAGTCCATCCATTTACCTGCAAATGCCATAATTTTATTCTCTTTTATTGTTGAGTAATATTCCATTGTGTATATATACCACAGTTTCTTCATCCATCTATTGAAGGACATTTAAGTTGGTTCCACAGTTTAGCTATTATGAATTGAGCTGCTATAAACATTGAAGTGGCTGCGTCACAATACAGCTTAATTTCTAATCAGTTGGTCAAACAGGGAAACTTGTGATCTCATTAAGAACTTCCTTTGTACATTGCAAAAGTTCTCATTAAGAACTTCCTTTGTAGCTCCTTTCAGCTGTATAGCCTGCTTCTTGCTGAATGTCATTTTCTTAAATTCATTTCTAGAGGTTGGAGTGGGTGTGTGCTGCTGTGTAGTTTTGTGGCTCAGTGCATGGTAAGGCGATGGGAGGCCACAGGAGGCTGATGATAAAAGAGTGCAGGCTTCAGAGTCTGCCTCCTGGTTAACCTTGTGACCTCGGGTAGGTTTATCAATCACTGAGCTTTGATGTCCTCCTCTGTAAAGAGGGGTAATGAGTTAATGAATGGAAAATACTTAGAAGAGTGCCTGGCCCAGAGTAAGGACATTGTCGCTGGAGTTTGGAGGTTTGGAAGCAACATTCACCAAAGTAAGCGTTAACTGAATATACTAAAATGGTTTCCAAATGAAATACTAAGTATCTAAGGCTCTGTTGCGCTAGGGAATAGCCGAGTTGAAGCCACCCTAGTGGCCGTTCTGCTGCAGTGCAGGCCAAGCAAACAGCTTCTGTACAGTTAAAAGGACATTGGCCTATAAAGGAAAAAAAAAGGCAAATCGGAGATCCTTAGAATCTCCTCACAAACCTGTAATCTGTGGTGTTTTCATGTGCTATCTCAAGTGAAGCTTCAGTGACTGGATTAGCGGGAGCATTATAAATTACGTTTAGGTGAGAGAACATGTGCAGATCATTCAAAGAATACTTTAATGGTTACACAGTTATCACAGAAACACAGGAGAGCACTGTTAGGAGTGCTTTTGTACAATTGCAAGTCTTCTACCCTCCTCCCTTTTCAATTCTGGAATCTTTTGAGTTTATATTAATGATTAATATTTTTGCCTGGCTTAAAGTAAAAGACCAGAAGCCAGATTGAAAAAAGCAGTTCTGTGTTTATGAGAGAGAGATTACTTGGAACGCTGTCCTAATATGTCTTCATGCAGTTTTGATTCAGCAGTATGCTTTTCAACAGTTACTTGGTAGCATCTTTACACAGTATTTAATGAATTGAGAACAAATACATTACATGAGATTACAAATACAAAAATTAGAATAGGATGTTGTTTTTAAAGCCCGAGTGCTGGTGGACTTCATAGGGCGGTACTGTGAGCTTTTCTATGGGTTACTTAATGCAGGGTGTTTTGTTTTTAAACAGGATCTGCTTTGGTTGCCCACGCTGGCCCCAAATTCTGGGCTCAAGTGATCTTCAGTAGCAGAAATTGCTGCGTCCAGCCAGTCCAGACTCTTTATAAGTAATCCCACTTTATTTATGCTTTTCTTTCCTCTTACTCCTTTTTATTTGTCTGTTTTCATGTCTCTTGGTCTGTGTATCTCCTTTTCTCACTCTCTGTTTCAATTTGGATTCTTTAGAGAAACAGAACCACCAAGGGGAGAGGGGTATTTGCATGTGTGTATATATGTTTGTGTGTGTAAAAAAATTTAATTTAAGGAATTGACTGGCATGGTTGTGAGGAAGTGGCAAGTCCAAAATCGAGGTCAGGCAATAGTCTAGAAACTTGACAGGAATTGATGCAATGTTTACGCAGATTTCTTCTCGGAGAAAGCTTAGGTTTTACTCTCAAGTGGATAGGGCCTCCCCACATAATAGAAGGTGGTCTCCTTTACTTAAAATTAATTGATTATAGATATTGACCACATTTACAGAATACCCTCACAGCAACACTTAAACCCATATTTGATTAAACAGTTGAGTGTTGTTACAGCTTTGCCAGGTATACGTGTAGAGATGAGCATCATGTAATTTCTGTCTTCTCTTCATCCTGTGGTCTCTCAAACACGCTCAGAGAAGATTGATGAGACATCAGTAGTCATTAATGATCTTCAGATAACAGGATAATATAAGAGTATCTTCCAATAATTGAATATTTATTATCTGCTGGATCTTGTATTAGATACTTTTTATGTATATGATATCATATAATCCCCTTGACAGTTCTCATAGTTTGCTTGTAATTATTTTTATGTTATGAGTGAGGAAACTGAGGCTCAAAGAGCTGCTAGTTATTTGGTGATAGAGTTTAATATTCAAACCTTAATCTGTCTTTCCTGCTGATATCCCCTGCCTGTATCACTAAGCCACTTTTTAACCAAGACCTTTTTTTCCCCTTTTTCCCCCCTTAATCCACACTCTCATCTCCACTTTCCCTCATACCTTCCTTCTGTCTTCACTTATTTCCTCCTCTCATCCCCTTTCTTCCTGTCTTTCAAATAGGATTTTCAGGAAGGTAATTGAGCAACCTGAGTTTTTGAATTAGATAACTAAAAGGCAGAATGGCCATCATGATGCAAGGAAGACCAGATAGTTTCTAAACTGTATATAATAGGCTGTAAGGAGTGTCGACTCCCAGGCTCTCTGGCCTTCTTTTCTCACTGATGGATTGCCTCCTTGTCTACTGCCAAACCTTTAAAGTGCTGGCTCAACTCACAGAGGGACTAGTCATAGAACGGGCAGGACAGCTTCCAGTCTGGCTTTCGAGGCTTTGGGTGGTGCCTAGAACTTACTCAGTGTATAGCTGGCTTTTCCCTGGAAGGGAAAACTTCCCTTAATTTCATGGAGGAGCTGGCCTTATCTGCAGACACTAGTTCTAATAATAACCTTTCTTTTCTTTGTGGCTCCTAGTCATTGTCTTCTATCTTTCGTCATCGCCAGCAGCTGTCAAGAGCCTGTTGGCACTTTGAAATGGAGTTAGCCCAAAAGAGGTGAGAGTGGCCCATGACTTTCCTCTGTTGGCTCTTTATAGGACACAGTGGAGACCGTGCTGAAAGGATGTTAAAAAGTGCACACACAGGAAGGCTTCACCTGTCATTCCAAGACCTAATTGGAGATCTAGGTTGGCAGTTTCCCTCAGCTTGGCACACAACTGTTTAAATGTTTTTAACTGGTACTTGCCTCATATCTTGCCAACTTGAATTCTGGCTAATCAGTATTAGCCAGAATTGCTTGCTTGTTTTTGTTTGTTTGTTCGTTTGTTTTTTTGGCTAGCTAAAATTTTTTCCTGATTTCAGATGACTGTGTGCGTGTTTGAGGAGCTTTATAGCTAGCAGGTGAGAACTGCCATTTTTAAGGAAATATATATTTAACATGTTGTTTGTTAATGTGTCTGAATGGGTATGCATATGTGTTCCTTTTTATGTTGTAAATGGGTAGAACTTCGTAGCTGGGTAGGAAAGAGAAACTTAAGGAGGCAAAGAGGGACTTGGCCAGGAGATGAAGCCCCACTGATGCCAAGATGTCGACTTGCTAAGGCTGGCTTGGCTACTTAGTTTTCCTGGATTATAATGTGTTGATATTTGAATGACCTAGATTTTTGTGATGGCTTCCCTTTTGAAATTCTATTCTCATTTATTATTTTAGTTTTTGTCTGGAGCGCAAGTCAGCATTTTCTGCCAGGTGCCAAATATTAATTATATCCAGCTGTGGTATAACACAGAAACTTTGCCTTTGTGGTTGGAACATGGACAGAGTGTAAGTGAATGGGCAGGGCAGTGTTTCACTAGTATGTTATGTAGGAAAACAAGTGGACTCTATTTTGACAACCGTTGAGTTATATCTTTACCATGCAGATCACATATTATTATGATTTTATGATCATAAAATCATAAAAACCCCAGAGTTTTAAGTGCCACATTCAGGGATACACATATCATAATCCTTCATTAGGTTTAAGAAACCCTTTTGCAGGGGACCTCAGTAAGTCCCCACGTTTTATGGCCTCACTTTGTATCTTATTCTCCCACTTAAATTGGCTACTCCTGGTGGAATGGGACTGTAAGGATTGACCCAGATGTAAGAAATCACCCGTGTTATTGGGGATAGGGCCTACCTACCTGCATCATGTGACCATGATGATGTGGGTATTTCCTTTACAAGTGAGAACGTGGAATGGTGATTTCATTCATACAGTGGATAACTGATAGAACACAGGCTGCGTAGCCCAGTTGCCACCTTCTGCTTATTTTGTCACGCTAAACATAATAATGACATTAAACTTAACAGATGTATGATTTCCTCACAATGGTCAGACTTATTTTTAATAATGGACATTAATATTTGAATATTTAATTAATTTAAATTAATACTTTAATGAACAGTCTTAAAGTATGAAAAAACCTATGTAAATTAATATAGTGATCCTGGATCATCAGCCCAGTTTTCAATTGGAAAGCTTAAGGTTTTCCGTTGTTTTGATACATATGGATAGACAAAATACAAAAGTAGCTGGCTTCCCACTTGAAGGAGATAATGCACCGTATAACCTTCTCCTGTTTGAGAAGGGGAAATTGAGTACTGGGAAATAAATAGGGGCTACTTTCTTTCTTTCTTTTTTTTTTTTTTAAATATTTTTTAGTTGTAGATGGACACAATGTCTTTATTTTATTGCTTTGTATGTGGTGCTGAGGATCGAACTCAGGGCCTCACGCATGCGAGGCAAGTGCTCTGCCGCTGAGCTACAATCCCAGCCTCTAAATAGGGGCTACTTTGATCTCCTACTTAGAACCTGGGAATGAGCTGTCTAGTGTTTATAATGAACTATCAATTAAACCAGTTTGCTGCCCATCTTGTACCCAAAACTCTAAAAATGAAACATTTTTAGTTTCCAAATGAGAATTAGGGTCCTTTGGTTTCACCTTCAGGTTATCACAGCAGGACCTAGTCCCTTAGGGATCTTGGACTAATTATCCTAGTCATATTTGGCAGAAAGTGATCTCTCTTCTGCTTGTCTGAGAAGGTATTGTTACCTTGGATTGTATGGGACTGGGATACAAATGGCCTTACTGTTTTTCCTCTTGGCTTTCCTATGGTGTAAAAGTATCCTCTAGAAGCTACAGAATGTCTTTGTCGTACTTGTTGATAGATTTAAAGAAAGGCAGGGAGGCTGGGGTGGAGAAAGAAGCCATTAATATGACGTGACGTTTCATGTCCCTCTCCAGCCAAAGCCTCACCTTGGATGACTATGTTTCCATTGGTTTATTGCAGGGACATGTGCAAAGATGTTCCTGTTGGTCACATCTCAGTTTGCACTCTATAGAAGTGGGTTAGACAATGTTAATTCAATTAACATTGAATTAACATGTATGGAAAGTTTGTCTTAGTGTGCATTGAAGACCGAAGGGCACCCCCTAATAATCTGTGAATTTAATGACTGCAACTTTGAGGAGTGTTAGGCCAAAGTGAAATTCAGAATGGCTTGTTAACTAGGTTTATTAGCTGTTGACCTTCCCTTTCAGTATAATAGTGGCAGTCAAACCAAAGAGAGCACTAATGTCCTGATTAGCATTTATCTAAAGATAGGCTGCTGCCTTTTCCACAGTAAATTAGTTCAATCAGCCATAAAGAGCTTGAGAAACATTTTCTGCTTTATAAAAAGAATTACATGTCAGAACAGTTCATCTGGCATCTCACAGTGAAGATGGATTGAGCCCCTGAACATACTCATTTGGGGAAGGCACTTTGAGGATATTGAGTAATTGAACAGATTTTCCCTCAAGATTGGTAAGGGGCCCTGGATTCTCTGCACAATATAGCAGTGACCTAATTTTTGCCACCTTATAAGAGCACTACATATGTCCCTGCTTTGGTGTATTCCTTCAGTGAACCTGAAAATCCATTTGTTAGCACCTACTATGCAATATATGTCCTTAGGAAATAAACTGAATAGGTTCCACTGATCACAGAGTCTGATGGAAGAGATGGCAACTACAATAAAGCTTCACTCTTTCCACTTGTAAAGTAGCTGAAAAAGAAACTCCATAATGACACCTGCCATAGTTTGTGTAATATATTCCTAGACATCATCTTATAAAGTGAAGAATCTTTTTCCAAAGAAAAAGCATGATGTCAGGAGTAATGTTTCTGACCAAGGTCTTGGCGTCTTCTCATGGTGGGTCATAAAAGCAAAGAGGCAAAATTTATAAACCTTTATAATCATTTAAAATCTTAAATTATGATCCAGGTCCTTTACAAAAAGGCATAAATGCACTATACAATTGAATTTTATGAGGTGCCCCAAAGTACTGTAAAGTATATAGAGAGCACATAAAATTCTAACTCTGCTGTGTCATAAATTTGACCTCACTGAAATGAATAGTCTTACAATATAGCAAACATTAATGAAAGGTTTAATTAACATTCCTTCAATTGCCTTTTTAGAATTTCAAGAGGTTTCCTGGGGATTCTTGGTGGCTGGATTTTTCACAAAACAAAGGAACAAAACCTTTCAGTGAAAACTGATAGCTCTTTCTCTCACTAAATATTTCAATAGAGACATTTAGTTCAGTTAGATCGATGAACCCAAAACTGAATTTTATACACTGACCTCTGATAGTTTTTTTAAAATATAAAAGCTGTCAAAATATATAAGTATTTGTTGAATTCAGTAAGGCTTCCTATTGAGCATTTTAGCAACTGTGCGTGTATGAATATACACTCAAAAATATTTATAATACAAATATATGCATGCATACACATATGTATATGTGTGTGTAGATACACTCATACTCTGCGTGTGTGTGTTTAATGTCCTTGCAATTTCCCCAGGGTAATGCCCTGGGAATGAGACCTGTGTGAGGGACAGTGGTGTTAGTGTGGCTAAGGAGAGACCTGTGTGCTTCAGCCTTCAGAACTCCATGTCAGGTATTGACTTCCTTTCCAGCCATCCTTGTAATTGCTGTGTTGGTTTATTGCAGAGCCTGGTCACCCCAGAAGTCTCTAGGAAGTCATATTTGAATTAGCAGTTCAAGGCAGGTTAAAAATAACAAAACATTGAGAATCTAGTCACAAAAGACCGTGTATTGTCTGACTCTTTAAAGGAAATGTGCAAAATAGGCAAATCTGTACAGTCGATGTGTTTGGTGCCAGAGCTATAGCAGAGCGGGTGGGAGAATAGTGAGTGACCTCTAATGGTATGAGGTTTCATTGTGGATGATAAAAATACAAAATTAAATGTGATGTTTATACAAATTGAATATGCTAAAAGGCACTGTAATAAGTTTTTGTTTAGTTTGGTCTTATTTCCTAGAGGTACAAACTTAGGTGGTTTATTTCAGATCTTTCTCCTTTTTTGATGTAGGCATTTATTGTTAAAACTCCCCTCTTGGAACTGGTTTTGCTTTTCAAAACCCATAGGTTTTGAAATGTTTTCTCCATTTTCACTTGTATGAACTTTCTAAATTTCTTTTTAATTTTTTCACTGATCCATTAACTGTTCCAGAGCATGTTTCATTTCTAAGTATTTGTGAAGTTTCTGAAGTTCCTCCTTTACTGTTTTCTGTTTTTATTCTAATGTAGTCTGAAAAGGTAATTGATATCATTATTTATTAAGTTTTGTGGCCTGAAAGATGATCTAACCTGGAGAAATTGCATGTATAGTTGAGAGGAATCTGTATTCTGCAAAGGTTGGGTGGAATTTTTTTTTTTAATATTTTATTTTTTTAGTTGTTGATGGATTCTTATTTTATTCATTTATTATTTGTATGTGGTGCTGAGGATCGAACCCAGGGCCTCACGCATGCTAGGCAAGCGCTCTGCCACTGAGCCACAGCCCCAGTTCCGGGTGGAATGTTTTGTAAATGTGTTTTAGGTCCACTAAGTGTCTACGGTGCAGTTTAAACTGGCTGTTTGTTCTTCTGTGTGGATAAGCTGTTCTTGCTGCAAGTGGGGTATAGAGGTTCCACCAATCTTTGCTGTACCCTTTTCTTTGTCTCTTCCTTAAGCTTTATTAATTTTTTCTTATGTATTTAATTCCTTTAATGTTAAGAGTATGCATATTTATAATAGCTATATCTTCCTGCTAAATTAACCCCTTAATGATCTCTCTTGTTTCTTTTTATAGTTTTTTACTTGGCATCTGTTTTATCTGATATAAGTATAGCTGTTCTTACTCTCTTTTGGTTTCTGTTTGCATGGAATATCTTTTTCCATCTCTCTACTCACAGTCTATCTGTTCCCTTATAGGGAGCGTGAGTTTTTTGTTGGTAGCATATACTTGGGTCTTGTTATTCTTCTTCTTCTTCTTTTTATTTTTTGGTACTGAGGATTGAACTCAGGGACACTCGACCACTGAGCCACATCCCCAGACCTATTTTGTGTTTTATGTAGAGACAGGGTCTCACTGAGTTGCTTAAGCGCCTTCCCGTTAATGAAGGTGGCTTTGAATTCGTGATTCTCCGGTCTCAGCCTCCCAAAGTGCTGGAATTACAGGTGGAATTAATTTTAATGATAGATTTATTTAAGCTAATATCATTTGGGCATGGGCCACTAGCACATTCTGCTGGGACTGCAGGCGTGTGCAATGCCTGGCTCTTTTGTTTTGTTTTGTTTTACTTGCTTGGCCAATCTATATCTTTTCATTGGAAAATGTAATGTAATGTCCATTGACATTTAAGGTAATACAATTTTTTCCTGTTAGTGTCTTAATTTTTTGTTTTTCATTTTGAGTGTATCTCTTCTAGGATTTTGCTTTGTGATTATGAGGTTTCCGAAAACATCTTGTAGTTGTAATATGTTATTTTAAATTGATAATAGCTTATAAACTTAAAATTAACTTTGATCACATTTTTAAAATAAAAACAACCCCAGCACTTTGGGAGGCTGAGATAGGAGAATCGTGAGTTCAAAGCCAGCCTCATCAATGGCGAGGTGCTAAGCAACTCAGTGAGACCCTGTCTCTAAATAAAACACAAAATAGGGCTGGGGATGTGGCTCAGTGGTTGAGTGCCCCTGAGTTCAATCCCTGGTACCAAAAAAAAATACAAAACAAAAATATGCCCTCAATCCTTTTCCACCCAGTTTGATTATTGATATCACAACTTATGTCTTTTTTATATTGCATTTCCCTCAACATATTATTGTAGTTATTGTTATTTAGTTATTATTATTTTAAATAGTTTTTGACTTTTAATCTTATATAAATATATGGTTTAGACACAAATATTGTTAGTGGAGTGTTTTTTTTTAACTTTTTCTTTTTTTTTTTTGTGGTATGGGGGATCGAATTTAGTGTTTCTCTACCCCTGAGCTGTGTGTTCAGTCCTCTTTATTTTTTATTTTGAGACAGGGTCTAACTAAGCTTCCCAGGCATCCTCCAGCTTGCAGTCCTCCTGTCTCTGCCTCCTGAGTGGTCACTGGGAGCAGAGGCACCACAACTACTTGGAGCATTGGTCATTTGACTAGATACAGCCGTCCCTTACTGTCTACACAGATTTTGCTCCAGGACACCAACACATACCAAGACTGTAGAAGTTCATGTCCTTGATATAAAATGGAGTAATGTTTGTACCAGACCTTGATGCAGACTCCCTTATGTTTTAAATGATTTCTAGATTACTTATAATACCCAATACAATATGAATCTTATGTAAATAGTTGTTACACTATATTATTTAAGCAATAATGACAATTAAAAGCATCTGACATTCACTACAGGCGTAATTTTTTCTTTAATCTGCAGCTGGTTGAATCTGCAGCTGCATCATCCACAAATGCAGAGGGCTGATCGTACTTAGCCTCATCAGTGCATTTTATACTTTCAGACGTTTTATGCTACTCATTAGTGCACTTATCTTTCAGCTTGGAGAACTCCCTTTGTTATTTCTTCTAAAAATCATTTTATGGTTATGAACTCCCACAGCTTTTAGCTATCTGCATAGGTGTTTGTTTCTCTTTCTCCATTCTGAAGAATAGCTTTTTTGGATACAATATTCTTATTTGGGGGAGGTTTTCTTTTCTTTAGTATTTATAATACATTATCTATCTCCCTCTCATCCTGTAAGGAATTTGCTAAGAAATCTACTAGATGTATCACAAGTTTATCTTGGTGATTTTGGGATTCTCTCACTATCTTCGATATTTGACAGTTTGATTATAATATGCCTCGCAGGAGTCTTATTTGGATTGAATCTCTGGTGACCTTTGAGCTTTCTGTACCTGTGTATCTGTGTCTTCTGATTTGGAAAAATTTCTGCTTTTGCTATTTTAATAAACTTTCCATTTCTTTGTTCTCTCATGAACACCAGTAACTCTCTTGGTGCTATGCTATAAGTTCCAGTCTCTTCTCTTTTTTGTCCTCTGAATGTATATTGCAAAGTAGTCTGTCTTCTGTTTTCCGTCTCACTGATTCATTCTTCTGCTTGAGCTAGTCTACTGTTGATGACTCTCTTGCATCTTTCATTTACTATATTTATCTGCTGTAGGGTTTTTAAAATTTTTTAAAGTATTTTAATTCCAAATTTCTGTGCTAAATTTATAGTTTGTTTCTGTATATTTTTTTAGAAATTCTCTGAGCTTCCTTGAAACAGCTATTTTTAATTCTTTATGAGGCAGATAATCTTCTCCTCTTTGGGGTCAGTTACAGTGCCCTTCTGGTGAAGTCATGTTTCTTTGGTTACTAATTCTTCAAGTTGTGCGTCTGGGCATTGACAATTTAGATCTTATTTCATTCTTCGCAATCTGGTTTTGTCTGCGATTGTCCTTCTGTAGCATGCCTTTCCAGGAGTTCTGAGCCCTCTGTCTGCTGTGATTCTTAAGCTTATGGCTACTGCAGTCAGTGCAGCAGGAATACTCATACTAAGCCCAAGTCCTGTGAGGCCAGCAGTCCAGGCTGGAGTTTTATGGGAGGTTGGTTCAGGGATGACGATTTGCTTTAGAGATCTCAGTCAGAAGGTCTGTTATCCAGTGGATGATCACCCAGGTCTCTGGGAAGGTTCCTGGTGGATCACTGGGTAGTTCACTGTGATGACTGTACTGCTTGGATTTGTGACTGCGATGGGTTGAAACCAAGGTACTTGATTGTTTGAGGTCCACAGCTGGTACCAAGATCTCCAGGCCTGTCTACAGGGCCAAAGATAGGTGTGCCTGCCAATACATTCAGTGAGAACAGGCCTGCTCTGATGCTACATTGGAGAAGCTGGAGCCGGTTTACAAGGCTATTTCAAGATCCACATGTGATTGATGTAAGAATACTAGCATGCAGGCACATTTCTGGACATGTCGTCTTTCACATTTTCTGGCAGGCAGAGCTTCTCTCAGTTCACAGAAGAAAGGGGCTAGCAACACAAACTGAATGGGGAAAAAAGAAAGCATTTCCTGTAAGATGCAGAGCAAAGTGGGTTGTCCACTCTCACTTTTTATTTTTAACATAGTACTAGAAATGTCAGCCAGAACAATGAGGGGAGAGAACCAAAAAAAAGGGGATATAAATAGAAAAGGAATAAGTCAGATTATCCCTGTTTGCTGATGATATGATTATATACTTAGAAAATTCACCAAAAGACTCTTAGAACTGATAAATTCAGCGAAATAATAGGATAAAAATTCAACATGCAAAATCAGTACACAAATAATGAAAAAGAAATACAGATAGCATTCTCATCCAGAATAAACCTAACGAGCTTAAAAGATTTCTATAATGAAAATTATAAAACACTGAGGAAAGAAATTGAATATGACAGTAGATGATGAAAAGATCCATCATATTCTTGGTTAGGGAGAATTGGGCATTGTTAAAATTTGCTGTGCCACCCAAAGCAATCTACAGATTCGATGCAGTCTCCTTCAGAATACTAGGAAATTCTTTATGATACTAAAAGAAAAAAAAGTCCTAAAACTCACATGAAAGTATAAAAGACTCTGAATAGCCAAAGCATCCTGCACAAAATGTGCGTTGCTAAAAAGGATTATATTAGATTTCAAAATATACTACAGAGCCATAGTGACAAAAGCAGCATGATCTTGACATCAAAACCAGCACAAAGACTAAGGAACAGAGTAAAGACCCAGAAATGAAGCCACACATCTGCAGCCAACTGATTTTTGGCCAAAAGTACCCAAAACATACACTGGAAAAAAGATAGTCTCTTCAACAAATGGTGCTAGGATAACTGGACTATGTACAGCACGTGGAGGAGACTGAACAAGACCCCTATCTCTCTCTCTACATAAAAATAAACTCCAAATGGATCAAAGACCTTAATGTACAACCTGGAACATTCAAAATTACTAGGGGAAATACTCCAAGATGTTGGCATTGGCAATGATTTCCTGAATAAGACTGCATAGCTCAGGAACCAAAAACAAGACAAAACCAGTGGCATCACAGAAAATTGAAAAGCTTCAGGGTAAAGGAAACAATCACAGCGAAGAGAGAGCTGCACAATGAAAGAAACCTTTGCCAGCTAATTATTTGACACACAAGATCCAGAATATATATTAAAATAAAAAATTAGCAAAATACTAATCCGACAGAAGTGGACAAATGATCTGACCAGATACTTCTCAAAAATATGAAGTACAAATGGTCAGTGAATATATGAAAAGATGCTTTACATCTTTAGTCATCAGGGAAATGCAAATCAAAATTACAGTAAGATTCCCTTGCACCCTAGTCAGAGTGACTATTATCAGAAAACAAAAGTATAACAAACATTGGCCAGGATGTGGAGAAAATAAATCCCTTATACATTGTTGGGAATGCAAAGTAGTGTAGCCACTATGGAAAACAGTATGGAGGTTCCTTTAAAAACTAAAAGTATTTCTGCCATGTGATTCAGCTATACCACTCCTGGGTGTATATCTAAAAGAAATTAAATCTGCATGCTGATAGCCATGTATATTGAAGCAGTACTCACAGAAGCTAAGGTATGCCCATCAACAGGTGAATGGACAAAGAAAATGTGTCATATTGATACAAAGAAGTATTCAGCCATAAAAAAAAAAAGAATTAAATCCTATTACTTGCAGGAAAATGGATGGGACTAGAGAACATCACTGATGTGAATCAAGCCAGATAAAGATAGGTATAACATACTTTCTCTCACATGTAGAAGCTTTAAAAAAAAAAAAAAGACAAAGTAGAAGAGTTCAAGGATCTAGGAGAGGGCAAGAGAGGGTAGACATCAATAGGGCACAATATATGCTTGTGCGCAAATGTCTCAGTGAATCCCATTACTTCATACAAGTAATAGGTATAAATAATTAAAAAAGAGGAAGAAGAAGAAAGGGGCCAGGACTGAGATGGAGGTTGAGTTAAGGATCCAATGAAGGACAGAGTTTGGCCAGGTTGCCACAGGGACTCAGATGGATGCGTTTCTCAGCAGGACCCTGGCTAAGTATAACTCTTCCAATCTGCAGCCAGGAAGGGCTGAAACTGAGTTTTCTGGCTGTTTCAGAGTCAGCTCTGAGAGTGATATTTGCAAGCTAAACTTCATGGTGTCAGTAGACATGATTCTCAGCAGTTTCCCGCATCTGCTGAATTGCTCACATACCACAGCTACGTGAAGATGCAGTTAACATTCAGTCTTTTTTGGAACTGTTAAGGGACAAAGGGCAAATTGTCTTTCCCAGGAGTTTCCTGCACAGGTTGGGGTCCTCAAGGATATAACAGTGAGAAACTGGAGTGGGTACAGGGCCCCTTCAAGATCTACCAAGAGATGGAAGCCAGGAGGTTTGTCCTGATGGCTCAGATAAGTGTGTCTTCTAGCTTTCCCTGAAGAAGCAGGACAGTTCCCTGTCTGTGGCAGAAAGGTCTGCAGCTGAGACATGGTTTCTTGGAGATTTGCTGCGGGTTAGGGGCTGGCAAGCTTGTCCCAGTGGTTTAAACAGATGTGTTTTCTAGCGTTCTTTAACTGGGTGGGATTACTCCCAAACTGCAGTAGAAAGTGACTAGACCTGAGATAGGGCCCTTTAGGATCTGCTGGAGTGTGGAGGCTTTCAAGCGTGTCCCCTTGCTTTAGAAGGGCCTTCTTCCCATGTCATTTTGTGAGCCTCTTTCTGTGGGTACCACGGTGTAGTGGAGTAGACGTGAGTTCGAGAGTAACTTCTGATAACCCTGCCAGAACCATTGTCAGCAGACAGAAAAGCCTATCTGCCCAGGCATGAATGCAGGGGTTTCTTCCTGGACCTTTCGGTGCACAGTTTTGTTTACTGGCTTAAGATTAGCAGGGAGAAGCCAAGGCCATTTGTGGGCTTTAACATGGTAGCACACTTATTGCATCTGCCACCTGCATGTGCATCTGTACTCTTGGGTCTGGGTCTTACAACCTCTTACTTGACTCCAAAGCTTGTTGGTGGATCAGTACAGAATTATTGTTATGGGAGGACATGAGTTGATGACCTCTTATTTTACCTTCTCAGGAAGTCCTAAAACCCACTTAGCTGTATGAGTGAATTGTATGATATGCAAGTTATATCTCAATAAAACTGTTGTTAAAAATATAGCTTTTAGTTTCATTGAGTCAAATACTATGACCAAAATGGTTAAGGTTTGAAGCAGTACACATTCCTTGTGTTGTATCTGTACAGTGAGTACACCTGTGTCTGCATAAGTAGCATGTGTGACCCAAGCATAAGATATTGTGCTAGTCATGATGTGCACACATGAAGAAGGACCTTTAAATGAGAAAATGCCATGCACTGAGAAGCAGTGCTGAGCAAGACCTTTGTGGGTGTAGGGTGGCGAATTTGGTTGGAGCTTTTGAATCCCTGAAAAGGTTGGCAAGTATGAGGTATTTCTTCTTTTTTGATAAAAAAGCCAAAGCTGAGATTTAAGGAAGCAGGCTATTAAGGAGGGAATATTGAATTCTGCTCTTTGTAGTTAAAAATGTAGAGGTATGAAAAGTGGAAAAACAAGAAACATCCAAAGAAGAATTCTGTATAGTATACCAGGAAGAGTTTGTTGACATGGAGAACAGAGGCAAATAAGTATAGATTTTCTTTTAACTAATTGGTGCTCTGTTGCCCTCTGGAACATCAGTGTCACGGGATATATTAATAACATCCTCAACACTAGATGAGGAATCGTTTTATAATTCCAACTGTATGTCTTCCATCTTACATAAATAAGTCACTCAGTGAACCTCACCTCCTTTTTTGCCCTTTTAAGCCTCAAGTTGTCCTCCTTACCTTGTGAGGCTTGCACAAGATCAGATCAGATAACATATATTCATTGCATTGTTTTTATTAGGAATATAGTATTGCCAGACTGAAGGAAAGGAAGGAATGAAAGTGCTTAATAAACTGAGTGATATACACATGCAAGGAATTAGATTTATTGGTTTCTTCATCTAAGTGTGAAAACTATAACAGTAACAAGAATTATTGCATTGATACTATTTAGCTTACAGATGTGGTTGCTGTATTTGGAACATCTATAGTAAATTTGGAGATATCTCTAATATCAAGTGTCTTGTTATAATAATAATATTATACCCAGTGATGATTTTGGCAGTTATCAATTATAAGATTGCAAATAAAAATCAAACTGTAGATGAATTGATTAGTTTTGTTTATTTTGATTAAATGTTTGGTGAAACTGCCTGTTAGAAATAATGTTCATTTGCCTGTGATCTTAGTAGCTCAGGTGGCTGAGGCAGGAGGATCAAGAGTTCAGAATTGTAAACTTTCCAATGGAGGATGCTAGATACTTGATAAGGAGCTTTAGTCAGTCTAGCAGTAGCATGAAACAGATCAGATTGCCCAGTTTGCAACTCAGGGCGGTAAAACAAAAAACAAAAACCCCCACAACTTATTTTAAAATATGTCAATAATTTTGAAATAATTTAGAGTCATTCAGCCACATTTTTAAGAATTGTAACAAATGTGTTGGTTAATAATAAGTACCAGGTGGCTAATTCTTTTAATAAGTATAATAATTCATGTTCTATAGTGAGAAAAAAAATGAGCTTAGAGTATGATTAAGTAAATCTTAATTTTGAATTTGATAGAATGTTGTCTGTGAGTCAGCCAGACAGCAGATGTAGGCATAGGCCCAAACATATTGTAAATTGAGTTGGTTGTATGTTCAAATTTGGATTGAGAGTCCTGTCAAGCCCTCTCATCTCACCTTTGGTTTCCCCAGAGATGCATTTGGTGGTTTTGATGACAGTAAAGAACCACTAATACAAAAAAAAAAAAAAAGAGTTCAGAGTTAGCCTCAGCAACTTAAGGAGACCCTGTCTTTAAATAAAATATAAAATAGGGCTGGAGATGTGGCTCAGTGGTCAAGTGCCCCTGAGTTCAATCCCTGGTACTCCCCCCCACCCCCCCCCC
>PVHX01006497.1:0-16834 GCA_004024805.1 Geosciurus inauris | reverse complement strand
TATTGGCACTGGGTTTGAGGTGTCATCCCAATACAGGTTCAGCACTCCTAAATCCAAAACCAGAAAGGAATGATGGCACCAGCACTGAAAAGTTTCACCTTTCAGAGCATTTCAGATTTTGAGATTTTCAGATTATGAATGCTTATCTATAATGTCTATGTAGATATTTTGAAATCCAAAAAGTTCTGAAATCTGAAACATGCTGTTCTCCAGCCTTTGGCATTACATATGTCCAACCTGTATGACACATTTCTTCTATCTTTGGCATTCAACAGTTCTCCCCATAGTGGAGACTGAGACTGAAACATTTGCTTTCTCATTTCCTACTTTATGCCACCCACTAAAGAATTTGAGACTTGTGTAGAATGCTGCTGATGTGAGCTTGATGGCTTTTGTGAAGATTTCTGCTGCATGTGAATTTGACGTTTGTATTTTAAATCCCTTTTATTATCTTGCTCTATGACTTATGAGCTTATGACTTATTTGTCCCCTGGGCAAATTGGTTGCCTATCTAAGCTTCCATTTCTGCACCTACCATTTCCACATGGGAGACAGGATGGTTCTGGGATTGAAGCTTCCACACCGCGCATAATTCCTGTCATGCAGAATACATTCTTTCTTTGCAGGCTGTTGTTTGTAAGGGAGAAGTGGAGGTTTCTGAGGTATTGATGTTTTTGTTTGATTCACTTTGTTTTTATCTAGACTTATAGTGTAGCTTCTGTAAGATTTTTAAGACCATTTTGAATTATGTTTTCAAAAGTTGTGTGGGCTCTTTTTTTTTTTTTTTTGGCACCAGGGATTGAACTTGGGGGCACTCCACCACTGAGCCACATCCCCAGCCGTATTTTGTGTTTATGTAGAGACAGGGTCTCACTGAGTTGCTTAGCCCCTTGCCTTTGCTGAAGCTGGCTTTGAACTCACGATCCTCCTGCCTCAACCTCCTGAGTTGCTGGGATTACAGGCGTGCACTTGTGTGGACTCTTAACATTTTAAATATGCATAAAATGAGGGTTAAGAAATTTGGATGTGGGCTGGGATTGTGGCGCAATGGTAGCGTGCTCGCCTAGCACGCGTGAGGCACTGGGTTTGATCCTCAGCACCACATAAAAACAAAGATATTCTGTCCACCTACAACTAAAAAAATAAATAAATACTTAAAAAAAAAAAAAGAAATTTGGATGTTAGTGGTAATTATTAGACCTTAGGTCATTGCCACTTCTCATTAGTGAAGGAATGGATCCAGTTGATATTCGATTCTGACCAGCTCTAAGATTCATACGATGGTATAGTACTCATTGTGTAATTAATTTCTTGTTTTTCGTTGTTCTCTGACATAGTTTGTGTCTTTAATCTCTGCTACCTCTTTATTCTCACCTCTATTTTCTTCTGTCTTTTCATATATCCTAAAAATTATCATGTACCTCTTGTGAGGGAAGCACATATTGGGAGTTATATGTACATGGTTCAAAAATACCAAATATAGTTTCTACACTAATGCAATTCAGTTTGATGGGGGCGGCCCAGATGACACATACATAATAAGTATAAAATATGATTACTGCTTGGAAAGAAAGTGTGGGTTAGTTGACACATTTTGAACAGCTTTTCTCAGAGCAAATCTCTAGAAGATGGAAGCTTTGGACAGGGGTGGATTGAGAGGTAGACTAGCACAGGGGACAAGGAGCCACAGCCAGAAAATTCTGTGTGGCTTTCAGGTGCTTAGAAGTTCAGTGTGGCTGGAGTGTGGTGACAGAGTGGCTGGAAAGGCGGGCCATGTTAGAGGCCAAGTATCAGGTTCTGCATTTTATGTTAAGTGCTATAGATAATCTGTGATAGATTTTAAGTGCTGACAAGATGGGAATTTTATTGTACTTCATCAGAGCAATAATAGGTGACAGTTTTGTTTTGTTGATAGTTTTTCTTCAATTAATTTCATTTAATTTTTTTTTTGGTACTGAGGATTGGACTCAGGGGCACTCGACCACTGAGCCACATCCCCAGCCCTATTTTGTGTTTTATGTAGAGACAGGGTCTCACTGAGTTGCTTAGCGCCTTGCCATTGCTGAGGCTGGCTTTGAATTCATGATTCTCCTGCCTCAGCCTCCCTAAGTGCTGAGATTACAGGCTTGTGCCACCGCGCGTGGCGTCAATTAATTTTTTGGCAGTCTCACTAAGTTACTGAGGCTGGCCTTGAATTTATGAGCCACTTATCCCAGCCTCCTGAGTCACTGGGATTATGTAGGTGGCATCCCTCAGCTGGCCAACCTGATAGGTTCTTAAAGATATATTTTAATTTTCATTAATCTTAAACAGAATAGTAAATCACAACATGATTGAATGCGGTTGTAGTCTGGCAAAAGCTATTCTGTGGCCAAACGTAATTAATATTGTATTCCTCTTGGAAGGTGGATGTTTTGTGTTCTTCTGCTGCCTTTTTCCTCTTCCTCCACCTGCCCTGACTCACCGCCACCTCTGCACTGCCCTTGATCACCTTCTCTTTTCCACATGCCTTTGCTCCTTGAAATGCTATGAGAGCATATAGTAGCTCACCATAGACCCTCAGGTGCAGATGTGTCCCAGGCCATGAGTCTGTGGTTCTAGACGGCTAGGAATCGCAGATGAGCTGGAACACAGGGCCTTCACAAATACTCAAGAGGAATGCTCTTTCCAGTAGGAATGCTAAAGCCAGTCAGCAAAACCAGTGCCACTGGTGAACCTGATACAAGCAGAGACCTCTCCCACGCTAGCACAAAGAAGAGCTTCCCTGCTGAAACTCTGTAGATCATCCAAGTGTGCTCCTCAGGTGCGTTCCTCATAGGCAGCACTGTCACTATGCAGCCGGGAGGCAGCGTGGCAGAGGGTGTGAAACGCACCTGTGCTCCCTGTAACTAATCTGGTTCTGTAAATACGCAATAGGCCTTTGGAAATTCATTTTGGATATGGTTCTGGTAGATACTGTCACACTTTTTAAAATATAATTACATTTATACAGTGTGCGGTGGAATATTATTCATCCTTTTAAAAAAAAGAGATCCTGCCAATTGCCACAACACGGGTGGTCCTGGAAGACATTATGTTAATTGAAATAAGCAACAAACAGAAAGATAAATCTTGCATGATCTCAATAATATGTGGAATCTTCAAGAAAAGTTGGTTTAAAAAAAAGGCTAGAAAATAAAGGAGTGGTTACTGTCACTGAAGGTTTCAAGGAGTTCCTGGAAAGAAGAGGGAACTCAACTCCAGAGTAGTGGAGTTCTTTGCATTCATGAAGTAAAAGAATTTGAACATACACCAGTTAGAAATGTAGATATTTATTTAGGAACATGGGTTCACATTCAAGAGAGAAGAGGGTAATTTCGAGAGAGAGAGATGCCTTCTGGGGTAAAACAAAGAATATGCGCTCAAGGGAGATTGCAGGCCATGCTGAAAGTGAGATACACATTTGGGGGGCTCCTGGCTCTTATTTTAAAGAAAACTTGGTGAGGGGCAAGTATGGGAAGGTGTATAGGAATGATATCAGTCTGGCGATCTCAAGACGATTTATGGTGGTTTGGTCAGTCTTAGAATGTTGAAGCTGACCTGGTCTTCGTTGTTTGGTCAGTAGATAGTTAACTAAATTATAGGGTTTTTTTTTTTAAACATTGGATCTCTCTTAATTGATTTTTGGGGGGTTTAATTAACAGAGCACAGGCAGATTTATAGATTTCCTAGGAATTTGGGAATGACAGGTCTGAAAGAGTATGTGGAAATTCTAAATTAAAATTTTACTTTCTTTCCTTTATCTCATCTCATCTTTTCTCTTCTCCTCTCTCTGTCTCTGTCTCTTTCTCTGCCTCTCTCTCTCTCTGTCTCTCTTCTACATCAGTTTGCAGGTTCAGGATGGCAGTAAAGACATGAGGAGATGTAGCTTAAGGGATGCAAACTAGCAGATAAATAGGTTGAATGAGTCTGAATATCTAACAAACAACAAGAGGCCTATAGTTTATACTAGCTTACTGTATTCGCAATTTCTGCTAGATAAATAAATTACAGCTTCTGTTGCTAAAGAGGAGGAAAATGGGTAATTATGGGAGATGGTCAATATATTCACTTGTTTCCATATAGTAACTGTTTGACTGTATATTTGGATTTCATAACATTATGGTACTTTAAATATACTGAACAACACTTATTATAATTATATTTAAATATACTTTTAAGTGTGGACAAATTTTAAATATTTTAAAATATAATTATATAAAATTATAATTTTTCTTTACGGACTATTAACTGTCTGTCTACAAATTGCCACCTGGAAACTTACTGCTTTTAGCCAAAATTGGGAATATCTGGAGACAGACATTTTGATGTAATGGATGAAAATATGTTCGTTGATATTGTGGGTCTGAACCCTGGTATATGAATTGTAGCCATGTGTCAGTTTTCTCTTCTGTGAGATGAAGATAATATTGCCCACTCCTTGTTGTTATAGAAGTTAATAATATAATGCATGTAAAACCCTGAGTACAAAAGATGGCCGATGTTAAACACCTAATAAATGTCAGGTATTAAAAAAATACTTAGAGTAGATGAACGTAATTACTATGTGTAACTATAAAACTAGTTTTAAAAAAAATCATAGAGCAAGACTCAGGCTTCGAAAACTTAATCTGAATAATCCTTTAATGCTCCATCCCTTTCTAACTTGATTTTACTTGAAGTAGAGCCAATTTGAAAAGTAACAAGAGATGAAACTAAAAGAGAAGGAGTGAGACAGTGGAGGGACAGCCTTGAGGAGGTGGTCCTGGCAGGATTGATTCTGACCAGTGGATTGTGGTGAGGGAGAACAGAGGCCATGCTGAGAAAGAGGAGGCTGTGACAGAGATCCAGAGTTCCCTGAGGCGTAGCTCCCTTCACCCTAAAATCAGCTGTTACCCTCTCTTAGAACTACTTATCACCACAAAGGAGGCTTTTAAAAAATCTTGCTTTTCGTTACAGTAATCAAATGTTGAAGAGCCTAACAGCTTGGTGTTTTGAGGAAAGATGTGTGGGTACATGTTTGTAATGCCATCCTTTGTCTGTGAATGGTTTTGATGTAGGAGTCTAACCTATACAGCTAAAACCACTGGCTGTACTGTCAGTCCCAAGTCAAGTTATATCTCTTAGTGGCCATGTGACTTTGAGAATGTGATACTACTTTTCTGAGTACTAGGTTCCTTATTTGTAAAGTGGACTTGATGATTATTTTTAAAAATCGGTGATAATGTATGTGAAAACCCTTGGCACAGTGCTGCTAGCTCGTAGGCACTCTACTAATTTTACCCATTGTCAGCATTATTTAGATCATCTTTATTTAACTTCATCATAATGGGGCTTGATTACAAAGGGAATTCTTATTCCAATGGTAAATAGTGAAATAAGTTTTGAAAATTACAGATTCTTCATGTTAAGTTCTTCTGATCATGGCTTGATTTTAATGATTGATTTTTTTTTTTTTTTTTTTAGTACTGGAGATTGAACTCAGGGGCAATCGACCACTGAGCAACATCCCCAGCCCTATTTTGTGTTTTTTATGTAGAGACAGGGTCTCACTGAGTTGCTTAGTGCCTCACTGTTGCTGAGGCTGGCTTTGAACTCGGGATTCTCCTGTCTCAGCCTCCCTAAATGCTGGGATTACAGGCTTGAGCCACTGCGCCCGGCAATGATTGATATTTTTAATATTAAAATTATTTAAAGAGGTTTTTTTTGCCAGTTCCTCTATATTTCCTACAGTTGAAAGATCTTCCAATTAATTGACTATTTTATGTGAGAGTGATTAGAGGGAGAATAATTTAGGATATTGATTTGACCTAATTCAATATAATTTACTAATTTTCATTTAGTGCATGGTAAATACTAAAAATATTCTCGTTGGACACAGAAAAACAAATCTCTCTTCCCTCAAGGAGCTCACTCTAGAATTTACATGGATTTTTTTTGGTGGAGAGGAGGAGGTTGCAGAAAATCAGACATCCAAACACCTTGCAGAAGTGCTATGGAGATTGGGAAAGCTCATTGGCTGTGAGTAGTTGGCAAAGAAGAATGAACAAAGCAGAGAGGATTTTTAGTGTAGTGAAACTATATGGCAATGGCGAGTATATGACATGATGCATTTGTCAAAATGTAGAATGCACAGCACCCAAAGTGGACCCTAGCGCAGAGCTGGTGATGATGTGTTGATATAGGCTGATCAGTTACAACCAAGCAACCATTGTGGTGGGGATATCAGTAGTGGGGAGCTGTGTGTGAGGGCAAGCCTAATGGACATTATCTGTGTTTGTGCTCAATTTTTTTTTTTTTTTTTGCGAGGCGGGGTGGTCCTGGGGATTGAACTCAGGGCACTTGACTACTGAGCCACATCCCTAGCCCTATTCTATATTTTATTTAGAAACAGGGTCTCACTGAGTTGCTTAGTACTTCTCTTTTACTGAAGCTGGCTTTGAACTTGCGATCCTCCTGCTTTGGGATTATAGGTGTGCACCACCATGCCTGGCCTTATTAATTCAGAAACTCTTACTGCTTTGGAGTTAAAGAAACCATAAAAAGATGGTGATTTTTACAGAAGCTTGTGACTTTGGGACCATCCTATAACCTTGCTAGCTCTAGTCTTCAGAGAAGGGCTTAGGAAAACAGAAAAGCTGTGTTTCCATCATTTTAATGCAAGTTACAGGACCTGAAGTAACCCAAGTCATCTGGGACACCATTTCTGTGCTCTGGACCATTTACTTTCTCAGCTGTTAATTTTGAATGCCTCGGAGTGGAGGTGTACAAGACAAAATAGTCTTTACAATTATTTTATTCAATAGGCATGTATAATAATTTGATTTTAAAGCATTTAGTATATACAGGACTTCTTTTGTTAATATATCTGCTTTCTAACTGAAATAACCCATGTGTGCATATAACAGGATTGGTAGGACGGTGGAAGAATTCCCACTTGCCTGCTTAGGCTTTACAAGGGGTGAACTGTATAAATGAGCTTCCTCCAGTGATGAAACTGCAACAATTTCTTGGGGAAGAAAAACAGGTTTGCAGCACCATCTACAGGCTACCAAAGTGGAAAACTTTGTGTATAGCTCTTAAATGCAGAGCCCTTGTGGAAAATTTGGCAATTAAAAACCTTCATACTCCCTCTTTTAAATATATTATCTTTAAAACTTGATAATTTCAGTATTTTTGTTCTTTTTTTTTTTATCGCTCATTCACTTACTTTTCAGTGTGTCTTTAGTTATCTTGAACTAGTGGGATATTGACCTGATGATTAGCTATGTATTTTCATTAGGATCCCTGTTTTCATCCCGACTTAACAGATGCCTTTTCTTCTCTGCAGTAATGCTCTGTGAAATTCCTGTGGACTAGAGCAGGGTCATGGATAGTCATTTGCTTTATAAAACCTGAGGTGTGAAGAGGCATAAAGCCTGCCAGCAAATGATGTTTCTTCTTAGCTCACAGGATTTATTGCATCATTTACTTTCATTCGTGGAGGAAAAAGAAATGTAGACATACTTGTGTTGCTTTTAAGTATGTATATGTGTACCAGGGATTGAACTCAGGGGCACTCGACCACTGAGCCACATCCCCAGCCTTATTTTGTGTTTTATGTAGAGATAGGGTCTCACTGAGTTGCTTAGAGTTGCTGAGGCTGACTTTGAACTTGGGATTACTCCTGTCTCAGCCTCTCAGAGGGCTGGGATTACAGGCTTGCGTCACCGTGCCCTGTTTAACTCTTTTTTTGGTTTTCAAAATGACATTGATACAGTACGTCTTTGGTTCAAAATGATCTTAGTCTTTTCTGTCATGAGAATTCTATGTTCTGTAATCAGAAATAATCTGGGAGCATATGTTATTTATGAAATAATCTAGAAGACCTTGTGAGTTAAATGTTAATAGTGGAGGTGGTATTTTCATTTCCAAATGTTCTACTTAATCTTTATCTTGGTTTTTTGTTTAATTTTGTGTTCTCATTGGTAAAACAAATTTTACTGAATGCTTTGAATGACTGGTTTATGAAATATTCATGGTATTATCAGACTTTTAATTTTCTATTAGAAATAACATTAAAATTCACTTAATAACTGGCCCCTTGTAAATTATTGGTGGAATTTGTGATTCACTCAGTTGTGTTTCTTATTGGCAAATGGTTAGGAGATACTGGAGTGCACAGAAAACAGGTGTCAAAAATAGCATTAAACATTGTTAGAAGCCCCCCCCCCCAAATAAAAGGTTGAGCATGAATTATAAGGAGGAGAAGAATTTTGCTTGAACAGAATTATTTCTTCTTTTTATAATTTATATAGTTTACATTTATATGTATATGTAGTAAAATGTAGGCTAAACTGAAGGGAAATTCACAAGATAAAAAAAATTGATGATTAGATTATTAAGTTGCTCTTCAAGCAGATGAGACAGAGCCTAACACATTAGAACCAGGAGGAGGGATAATGTTTTTTTGTTTTTGTTTTTATATTTGTGTAATTCAGTTGCTGATGGTTGGCATTGATGGAAGACTCAGTGATATTTCTATTTTTTAAATAACTCATTATTTTAAATGTGTAAAAAATTATTTATGAATCAATGGAATGTTTCTCTGAAAAAAAAAAAATGAAGTACTCCTCCCCGTTTGAATAGAGATTTTAAAATGAGGAACTGCCTTGTAGTTCTGTAGCTAATATTTTTCCTTGTTTTTCTCGCACCAGATGGCACTGTTTAGTTCTATTTTGCAGTCTTGTTCTGGAACTTTCTTTGGGAGAATCTGTTCTAGTCTGAGCTCACCAGTAAAACCTCAGTGTTATGCATAACGTCCACAGTTACTTGTAAGAAGCCATTCACTCAGAAATGAAGCTGTTTATTAGTGATCCTGTGGTTCTTTTCCAGTTGCAGGTTTGCTGTGAGGTGAGCCTCATAAACCCATGTGCCAGAGTGCTGCCAGTATTTTTCACAGAGATAGGTTGCAGCAATGTGAATTTCAGCAGTCTCACAAGCTAGTCTAATAATCTGACACATTTTGAAATTATTTTATGAGTAAAAGTGGAGCTACCATTATACGGGCATACTCAGTATTTTTTGTAAAGTGTTGCAGAGTTTAAAATACTTTATGATAGTATATTGAACTATAGTTTTATCCAACTAAATTAGCTTAAGAAACAAAATTTAAAGAACTATTTTGACATGTCTTTTTTTAAAAAATATTTTTTAGTTATTCATGGACACAATGTCTTTATTTTGTTTATTTTTATGTGGTTCTGAGGATTGAACCCAGTGCCTCGCAAGTGTGAGGTGAGCGCTCTGCCAGTGAGCCACAACCTCATTGAGCCACAACCTTGACATGTCTTTTTATCCTCAGGTCTGACTTACAAAGAAAATATCCAAGACCTCTGGTGTCATCATGCAGGAGTGTGGCAGGCTCAGGTATAGGTGCCCCAGCTTTAAAGTAACCACCCTTGTTTTCTGGGAAGGTAGAATCAGCTTTGATGAGAATGCCAGGATCATATTGCAAGGCTTACACTCTCTTCCTCCTCTGGTCTCTGTTCTCCCCTCTTCCATTTTTGAATAATAGAAATACTGGACATAATTAGGCTGCTTCCTCATGTACTATTGTCTTTTATGATAAAAATGTTTTATTTGCAAATTTTGAAGCTCCTGAAAGTTAGGCCTTTTCTGAGCACTTTGGTTTTGCACTGTGTGACCTCTTCCTTGCATTTCATTGCTCCTGTATTCTCTTAGTGGTGACATGATTTTGTCGGGTGGCAGAAGGGATGGAGAGCACTCTGTAAACTGGAGCTGTGAAGGTACAGAGGAAAGGTGACTCTTTCTGCCTTGAATGAAGGGTTAACCTGTGGTGGTTTTAGCCACCTCTTCATCTGCTCCTCCTCTGCTGCTGCACACAACACTGGCAGGAAGGCCGGACAGCTCCCAGCACACCAAGCCCTCCTGCTGGAGAGGTGGTGGGGCACCTGTAACTGCAGGTCCCGCAGGCTGAGCCCTGGCTCTCTGGAAGCAAGTGAAAGACAGGCTGCTCCCATAAAGCAAGCCCTGGATTGTATTAGAGTGTTGATGTAACCTCAGTTTGTGTGCTATGATTCTTTGCTGTGTTGGGTACAGTAATTCCCAAAGAGGACGTTTGTTCTTTTTCACCATATATTTCCTAGCATAGGCTTTTGTTTTGACATTCTCCCTCCCCCACCCTCTGCCTCTGGCGCTGGGGTTACATGTAAGGTGATGTGGAATGTCACTAACAATTGATTGCTTCTTACTGACTTTACCAATTGTATAATCCCACATAGGTTAGATTTGTTTATGTTATCCCTCTGCTTAAGTGGTGGGCAAATCCTTTTGCTCAGATTAATTTTAATACTTTGAAGATTATAAAGTGTCAGCTTAATTATTGAGTAAAAGAAACATAAAGGGGAAAAATAGCCTTTACCATGGATAGGAGTCTCTCCTCTCCCCCCACCCAATGTAATGTTGTTAGATTTGAATTGATTGCTAAGAGAGAAAATTCAGAATGTGAATTTAGGGTGAAATTGACTTTTTTTTTTGAGAATTTAAAAAAAAATATTTTTTTAAGTTATACCTTAGAGTAGAATGTATTTTGACATGTCATACCTACGTGGGATATAACTTCCCATCCTTCTGGTTATACATGATGTGGAGTTACACTGGTCTTGTATTCATAGATGAACATAGGCAAGTTATGTCTAATTAATTCTGTCCCCCCCATTTGATCTGATGAACCTCTACTCCAGTCCCCCTGCCCCCTCCATTGAGAGTCGGCATCTACATATCAGAGAAACATTCAGCCTTTGGTTTTTTGGAATTGGCTCATTTCACTTAGCATGATAGCCTCCTGTTTTATCCATTTTACCAGCAAATGACATAATTTCATTCTTCTTCAAGGCTGAGTAATATTCCATTGTGTATATGTACCATATTTTCTTTATCCATTGATATGTTGAAGGGCATTTAGGTTGGTTCCATAGTTTGGCTATTGTGAATTGAGCTGCTATGAACATTGATGTGGCCTCATCACTGTACTATGGTGATTTTAAGTCCTTTAGGTATATTCCAAGGAGTGGGATAACTGGGTCAAATAGGGGTTCTATTCCAAGTTTTCTGAGGAATCTCTATGCTGCTTTCTAGAATGTTTGCACCAACTTGCAGTATCCTGGAGGTTAATACTCTATCTGAGGTGCAGGTGGCAAAGCTTTTTGAAATTGACTTTTAACTGAGGAAAATGCCAGGCTAAGATGAATTGATTTACCTGGATTCCATGTAGATGACCATAGAGATGTTTGTTGGGAATGTGGTTTTACTTCACCACAGTGTTTTTAAGAAGTCGTTATGTACTTTTACTCATCTTTCTTCAAACCTCACTTTTATCCCCACAGAGGATTAGGTTATGAGACTGGAGCTGAGGACAGTGTTACTGGACCCACTCCACTTGGGTTACATTTCAGTTATCAATTAATGTTTGATCATTACTGCAGCTAGGAAGTATTGCAGAAGTATGTTCTTTTTCTTTGTACTTTAAAGATGTTTAATCACAAGGCCGAGTTGATGAAGTGGGAATGTGTGAATAGTCATCATTTTGTGTTTACTTCGACTATAGAATCAGGTATATGCTTTAGAACTATGCTGTTCAGTATTGTAACCACTAGCAACATGTTGCTATTGAGCATTTGAAATATGAGTAATCGTGATTGAAATATGCTATTAGTGGGTCTGGGGTTGTGACTCAGTGGTAGAGTGCTTGCCTACCACATGTGAGGCACAGAGTTCAATTTATAGCACCTCATGAAAATAAATGAAATAAAGGTATTGTGTCCATCTTCAACCCCCACCCCCCAAAAAAGAAAGAAGCTGTTAATGGAAAATTCACAGTGAATTTTGGAACTTTAGTATAAAAACAAAAACACATAGTATTACTTTAATAATTTATGTTGACTACATGTTGAAATAATAACATTGAATATATAGGGTTAAATAAAATCTATCAAAGTGAATTTTACTATTTTATGTTTTTAAATGTGGCTAGTAGAAAATATACAGTTGTAAATATGACTCATATTTGTGACTCTCCTTATTATTGATCACTGCTGTTTCAGATTTGTTTTGTCTAAGAAAGGAAGTAACCGAGCCGGGTGCGGTGGCTCAAGCCTGTAATCCCAGCACTCAGGGAGGCTGAGACAGGAGAATCGCGAGTTCAAAGCCAGCCTCAGCAATGGCGAGGCGCTAAGCAACTCAGTGAGACCCTGTCTCTACATAAAACACAAAATAGGGGTGGGGATGTGGCTCAGTGGCCGAGTGCCCCTGAGTTCAAGCCCTGGTACCAAAAAAAAAAAAAAAAAAAAAAAGGAAGGGAGTAATGGACTAGTAAACTTTCCAAATTATATACTTACAATGATATGCTTTCTGATAAAATATTAATATTCAAATTAGTGGCAAAATATGAGTAAAATGAGAGTCTTATAGCCTCAAAATTTATGAGGAAATACTGACTAGAATACCTTTGAGTGAAGTGTCATTCTTTTTTATCTTTCAAATTTCACTTTCGGTTTCTCTATAGAGCTGTTTTATCCCGTGCGTTTTCGGGTTAAGAGGGTAGTTTCTGGATGTAATCCTAGATTAGCTGCTTGTTGTTTATGTACAGAAGCAAGTTACTCAGCTTCCCCGTGCCTCAGCTTCCCATATGTAAAGTGTATGTAATAAAAGGCACACCCTGAAAGGTCCTGCAGATTAAATGACACGAAAGGTCTGAAGCATACTGGAGCTTGGGGACTAGGAGGTGATATGGAAGCACCAGCCATCGCAGTAAGGAAGGCAGCAGCAGTCGTTGCCATCCTGTTCTTAAAGTATTGCAGCTTTGATTATTTAAATGTAAAGTATATTCTTATTAAGCAAATGGAAATTTTTGGCTTTCAGCAGTTAGCCTCACATTTTGTTGAAGCTCAAAAGCAGCAAACAATAATTAAAATTGGGAAAGTCAATGAACAAAAGGGGGAGCTAATATATTGGGGCACATGATCAGAATGTTCTGTGAAATGCGACCTGTTGAAATTGTAGATCAGGCCCGTTTTTATACATGGCACGGATTTAGTAGTACTGCATTTTAAAAAATCATGCTTCCCTGTCAGTTATATTGGTCAGCATTTGGGAGGGTATGGATGTTATCTTTATATATATTATATCATATTCTGATAAAGAGGTGATGCTTTCATAATCCTGGGTCATAGAGTGACTGCTGTGTTGTTCTTAGGATTATTTGAATTTTAGGGCAGTGCATGTGTGTGTATTTAAATATAAGTTTATAATGTTTCTAGCATGTTTTGTAATAGGGCTAAGTAACCTGGGAATCAGCTTTTTGTTTTGCTCATTAAAATTCGTGGTCTATTTAAACCCCAGATAGCACTCTAGAGCTTTCTGGTGCTGACGCAGTTCACAGGCCATGTGTGGTGGCATAAGCCTGTCATTTTGAAGTGGATTTTGTGATGAGATATATTGATGACGTTCACTCATGAAAGGAATATTTTTCGCATAGAAGGTAATCCTCGAGAAGAAGTATATCATCAAAAACCTGAACAAGAAGGCTGGGACCCTGGTCCCTCTACAGCAGCACAGAATGAAGCCAGAGAGTTGTGTGACAGAAGTGCTTTAAGACCCCATGTTGTACAGACTGACACTTGGAAAGACTTGGCTGGTTCCCATAGGGAAACTCAAGGCAGGGCTTTCCAATCCTGGCCAGGCCACTGCAGGGCCAGGGAGGGATAGGAGAAGCACAGAAGCGTCTCCTAGCACAGCTGCAGAGACCAGCAGAGCGATTGATCACAACACCAGGAAGCAAGTTCAGTGAAGATGAAGCACTGTAACCCAAGTCGTGCACAGAAAGTCGTCCTGTGGTGCCCGTTGCTTGCTACCACCCCAGGTGACCCCAGATGCAGAGTGGCTGCAGAACAGAGTTAGTGCCAGGTACTCTGGGACGCGCGGCCATGGGAGAGAAGTCTGTACACACAAAAGCGGGGTGGAGCCTCAGTCCTTGCTTTCCAAGTCCCAGAGACCTGGAGGAGCCCCACTGAGCCAGATTCATGGCTCAGGGCAAGGAGAGCTGGGGGCTGTCTGTGTCCAGTGCTTGGCTTGTAACCTGTGAGTTCAGATCTCAGGTCAACTCCCTGTTTTAGAGGAGGGGTGAGGCTCCTGTGGTTCACAGCCCCTGTGGGAGCTCTAGTGCAAGCCAGCTGGTGGCAGGGACAGTGCACAGTTTTCTGAGTTTGTGAGGGGGGGGACATTTTTTTTTAAATGAACCATACACCACCCACAGAGAAGATACAACCATAGGTTTATGCCTGCAGGTAGCCACCAGGCTCTGTTCTCCTTTGAAGAGGGCCCTTTGGAGAAGACCCGCTGTAGCCAGAGTGAAAGTCCAGCATCCTGGGCTTCTGCACACAGTAGAAACAGCCAACAGAGGTAGCAACCCCTCACCCTCCAGCATGCAGCACCATGAGAGGCAACCATGAGAGTGGATCTTGCACCCCGGCACTTCTAGGGGCATTGAAAAGTGAAGAGAGATGGACATATACTAAAGGTCCCCAGAGGTCCCAAATCCTGATAAAGTCCAAGCCAGGAAGACGGCAGAATTTTTTCCATCTTGTCATAGTTGACTATAAATAGCTCTGATGTCAACTTTGACCATAAATATATTATACTTCATTTTTTTTTATATTTGTTACCCTGGTTTTGTTATTATGTCCTGATTTGATGTTATATATATATATATATTTTAATTTTTAAAGTATCAATTGGAATCCCCCCTGCCCCTGCTTAGTTTTATACTTGCTCCTCCTATCCTTTTCCTTCTTATATTACCTGCTACTACTTCAAATCACTCCATCTTTTTCCTCTTTTTACCTTGATGTGTTTTTTTTCCCTACCATTTTTCTTTTCCTCTCTTTGCCTAATTTTTCTCTCTTCCCTATGTCAGCCTCTGTATAATGTTATATCAGTGTTACTATGTTTAATAACATGTTATTAAATGTTAATGTTTAATAACAAATTTTCAACCTATTCCAGATCATTACTGTGAGTAAAGATAAGATTAGAAGAACCGTGAAGAATGGTATCAAAACGTTTTTTGCTTTTCCTAAAGTTGATTAGTAGGTGGCTTTTCTCTGAAGTGATTGTAGTAAATAGGATTTAGTATCTTCTTTGAAAGGGGTGCTGATACTGGGAACAGTGCAGGAGATACAGTGAATGAAAGTATCAATATCTGGATCTTTGCCCAAGCTGGGTTTCTCAAGAGAAAGAAGCTCCCTAAATATTCCAATGCATAAAAGAAGTGACAGTCATCCCAAGGGATGAGTAGACACACAAGCAGTGTGAGAAAACAAGGGAACACACCACCCCAAACACCCCACACCACTTTAGCAGTGGACCCCATTAATACACAGTGGAGCAAAGATTGTAGAAAGAGTTTAGAAAATTTATAACTGAAATGTTTGGCAAGTTAATTTAAGATGTAAGGAATGAACTTAAAGAGAAAATATAGGGAGTGAAAGATTCTTTCAATAAAGAGAGATTCTAAGAAAGAAACAAATGTTCCCGTTTTTAGAGGGGATGCTTCCAATTTTTCTCCGTTTAGGATGATGTTGGCCTTTGGCTGAGCATATATTGCTTTAACTATGTTGAGGTATGTTCCTGCTATCCCTAGTTTCTCTAGTGTTTTGAACATGAAAGGGTGCTGTGTTTTGTTGAATGCTTTCTCTGCATCAATTGATAGACTTATCTTTAAGTCTATTGATGTGATGGATTACGTGTATTGATTTCTGCATGTTGAACTAACCTTGCATCCCTGGAATGAACTCCACTTGATCATGATGTGCTATATTTTTAATGTGCTTTTGTATGCGATTTGCCAAAATTTTATTGAGAATTTTTGCATCAATATTCATCAGGGATATTGGTCTGAAATTTTTCTTTTTTGATGTGTCTCTGTCTGGTTTTGGAATCAAGGTGATACTAGCCTCATAGAATGAGTTTGGAAGGGTTCCTTCTCTTTCTATTTCGTGGAATAATTTGAGGAGTATTGGAGTTAGTTCTTCTTTGCAGGTCTTGTAGAACTTGGCTGAGAATCCATCTGGTTCAGGGCTTTTCTTGGTTGGAAGGCTCTTGATGGCCTCTTCTATTTCCTTGCATGTAATTGATCTGTTTAAGTCATGAATGACCTCCTGGTTCAGTTTGGGTAGGTCATATGTGTCTAGGAATTTGTCGGTGTCTTAAGAGTTTTCTGTTTTACTGCAATATAAGTTTTCAAAATAGTTTCTGATTATCCTCTGTATTTCAGCAGGATCTGTTGTGATGTTTCCTTTTTCATCACAAATTTTGGTAATTTGGGTTTTCTCTCTCCTTCTTTTTGTTAGGGTGGCTAAGGGCTTGTCGATTTTATTTATTTTTTCAAAGAACCAGCTTTTTGTTTTATCAATTTTTTTGATTGTTTCTTGAGTTTCAATTTCATTAATTTCAGCTCTAATTCTAATCATTTCCTGTATTCTACTTCTTTTGGTGTTGCTTTGTTCTTCTTTTTCTAGGGCTTTGAGTTGTAGTGTCAACTCATTGATTTGCTGATTTTTCCTTAACAAGACTCCTATAGCACAAGAAATAAAAGCAAGAATCAATAAATGGGATGGACTTAAACTAAAAAGCTTCTTCTCAGCAAAAGAAACTATCAATGAGGTGAACAGAGAGCCTACATTCTGGGAGCAAATTTTTGCCACACGCACATCAGATAGAGCACTGATCTCCAGGATATATAAAGAACTCAAAAAAC
>PVHX01006496.1:0-100088 GCA_004024805.1 Geosciurus inauris | reverse complement strand
GTAAAGACAAAAATCTGTAAAGATACAAGAATGGATCCTGTGTAGTAAGCAAGGCAAAGGTTACTTTGAAAAATTTTAGTTGTTTGTTATTTGCATATCTAGAAAGGGTTAGGTGTAAAATCTACTTGTTATTGTGTATCTTAACATTTTTTGAAAAACACTGAATAGTGTAAACAAAAGTTCTGTTTGAAGAGACTACCGTCAATGTGTTTCAAGAACCCTTTAGAAACTGTGAGTGTTCTGTGCTATGAATTTTAGGTTCTTTATCAACCTTGCCTGCTTGGGGCCTGGAACTATACCTACCTGTCACATATTAGAATTACAATTTTTTGATGTACAAAAGAATTTAAATGACCCTTTAGGCCAGGAGTCAGCAATGTTTTTCTGGAAGAGACCAGATAGTCAGTATGCAAAGCTTTGTGGGCTCTGCAGTTTGTCCTAATTATCCAATTCTGCTTTTGAGTGAATGAATGAATGAGTGTGGCTGTGTTTTAATAAAACTGTATTCACCAAGATCACAAAACCACTGGCTATAGTTTGCCCACTTCTGGGCTAAGCTAAAGTCTTCATGAATCCCACATACTCTTCCTTTGCTTTATTTCACTTGATCTCAGGTGAGCACCTACAAAAAACATCCAGGGGAAGTGTGAGAATGAACAAGGTAGGCAGTTAACCTCCCATTCAAGATCCATTCAGAGCCAGGTGCGGTGGCTCAAGCCTGTAATCCCAGCACTTAGGGAGGCTGAGACAGGAGAATCGCGAGTTCAAATCCAGCCTCAGCAATGTCGAGAAGCTAGCAACTCAGTGAGACCCTGTCTCTACATAAAACACAAAATAGGGCTGGGGATGTGGCTCAGTGGTCAAGTACCCCTGAGTTCAATCCCCAGTACCAAAAAAAAAAAAAAAAAAAAAAAAAAGATCCATTCAGAAATGACAGAGCTCCTTGCTGCTGTGGGAGAATTGAACTGGGATTCTCCATCTTGGAACTGCAGGGCAGTGACCCAGGGGGAAATTTTGGAAATATGCAGAGTTGTTTGAGGTGATGTCATTTTCTATAAATGTCATTAGTGACTCGACTACAAGCATTCTATATTGCAACAGGCACATGGACACCAAAGAAGTTGTTGTTCATATTTTTTTTAAGCTTAATAATCCATGGGTATGTCCATGACTCTGTGCTTGAGTGTGTTTCATTTACAGATCTTCCTCTACTCGCCCTTTTCTTTTTTTCCTTTGGATGCTTTGGGCATCATGTGAAACATTTGAAAGGAGTAATAGGTCACACTTACTCTCCCTGGCCTCTGTATCTAGAAACAATCCCATAATGTGGTTTAATTCAGCATTCTCTGGGCACATCGAGTTGGGAAACAAGGTGAGAGAAAGAATTTAGAGAATAATTAAATGGTATATTTAAGGATCTTGGACTTTATTTTTCTTCAGCAATATCTAATAGGAATGTAGAAATGTAATTTTTTTTTTTTTTTTTTGGTACCAAGGATTGAACTCAGGGATACTCGACCACTGAGCCACATCCCCAACCCTATTTTGTGTTTTATTTTAGAGACAGGATCTCACTGAGTTGTTTAGCACCTTGCCATTGCTGAGGCTGGGTTTGAACTCCCAATTCTCCTGTCTTAGCTTTCCAAAGTGCTGGGATTACAGGCATGCACCACCGTGCTCGGCTTAGAAATGTAATTTAAATGTTCCTAACACAAATGATTAATGTTTTTAGGGAGATGGAAATGTTAGTTATCCTGATTGTTATATCTTATATGATGTACCAAACTATCACACCATATTCCATAAATATATACCATTATTATGTGAATAAAACAGATTTTTTAAAAAGACATGTAATGGAAACTGTAAGTTTAAACTTTCTAATAGCCACCTTAAAATGATAAGAACAAAAAGGCAAAGTTAATTTTTAACAATATTATAATTTAGGCCAATGTCAAAATATAATTCAATATGTGATGAAAATATGACTTAAGCAAATATGTCTAAAAATTAATATAACATGTAGTCAAATTAAACACAATTAATGAGATAGCTTGCATTTTTCTTACCAATTCTTCAAAATGTAATATGCACATTACACTTATAACACATCTTCATTTGGATTAGCTACATTTCAAGAGCCTAACAGTTCCAGGAGGCTACTGGCTACCATATTGGCTCCGTATAGGTCTAAAGTCAGCATTGGGAGGTATTGAATGAATTTAGCATGTTTCACAGACTTCCTCTGGTTCTGTTTTGGAAACCTAATCCGTCTAAGGTGGCTTCTGAGGACAGATGGTGAAGGCATGGGCTAATGCAACTTAGTGGGCATGGGCAGTGGGGAAAGGTTAGCTGGATGTTTTATTAGTGGGAACTATGAAACTGCGTGTGGAATACTAGCAGTGAGGGAAAGGAGAGAAACTGGAGAATATTTGAGAATTATTAGTTTAAGCATATTTATTAGTAACTATAACTGTGAACCAGGAAGGGAAATAATAGTACCAAACAAACAAACTAAACAACTGTAGACATATGAAATGGAAAGTGCCCTGGTTATGTTCAAGCTTGTGAATATGGTCAGACTTGGGAACCATCACAGAGCATGGTTGCTAAGGTTGTGTCAGTTATCAGCATAACTGAGGAGCAAAGGTGTGTGGCAGAACACAAGAACAGTGGAAAGAGTTTATATTCTGGCCTCAAAGGAAGGTAGTTTCTGTAGTTCATGTCATGCATGCAGAAGTGTTTAAAGCAACTGTACCAATGTCTGTGACTTACTTTGAACACATTTTTTAGAAATGGATTAATGGATGCATGGATTTCTTAAAAATTTCGATAGAGGGATGGAAAGATAGGTGTCAATAAAAGAATAAAAATACAAAGCCCAGCATGAGGGCACACGCCTGTAATCCCAGCACTTTGAGAGGCCGAGACAGGAGAATTCCGAGTTCAAAACCAGGCTCAGCAATGGTGAGGTGCTAAGCAACTCAGTGAGACCCTGTCTCTACATAAAACACAAAACAGGGCTGGGGATGTGATTCAGTGGTCGAGTACCCCTGAGTTCAATCCCTGGTACAAAAAACTAAACAAGAATAAAAATACATATTTAGAACTGAATTTATGGGTAGATAAGTGTTTCTTATACAGTTCTTAAAATAATTTTTTTGCTATATGTAAAATTATCATAAGTTATTGGTGGGGAGGGTATAGTTCCAAGTTCAGTAGTATCAACTGCTCTAAGGGAAAGCTGAAAAGAGATTTGAGAGTGTTAACCTTGTCAGTGAGGAAGTCATTGGTGACCCTGAGGCCAGGTGGGCTTTTGCAGCATGGCAGAGACCAGATAGCATTGAGTTGATGAGTAGATAGAAATTCTCCAAAGAGGCAAGGAAGGTAATGAACTTCACCCACACAGCTATCTAATGTACACTACCTCCTCTTTCTTGAACCTGAGTTGGCCAATGGGGGTCTTCATACTTTCTTTATGACCATTATGGCTAGTCATCCATGCAAATAAAACTTCCCAAGATGAAGGAGTTGAAGGAATGCTTAAAATGCATTTAGTGTGGTGTTTCCTGATTTTTGCAGTCCCAATGTGGTTACTTATGCATGGTTTACTCAATAGTTTCTTTATAAGAGAGTTTTAGCTAGGTCAGTCTCTCTCTCTCTCTCTCTCTCTCTCTCCTTTCTCTTAATTGCTGATTGTGCTCTTTGGATGGATGCTGATGGTTTCCTGCATTAGTGATTGAACACAGGCATCTGATATGCCTGTTTTCTTGAGTATTTTGGTAAAAGAGTAGTGGCTCCTTTCCAAAGTAGTACTATGCCAGCCAGCCTATTCTAAACTCCGGGACACGTGTGAAAAGAAAATCAAACTTGCTTTAAGTATCTCCACTTTTTTTTTTTAATACTTGATTGAAAGTTCCACGAGAGAGTAAAGAAATTTAAATACTTTATGCTTTTTCTCACAAAAAAATTGAATTTTCCTTTGAAGCTTCAGTTGCTGGATATTCTTCCATAAGAACATGGATCCTTATTTCTTCCCTGTGAGCATCAAATATCAGATAAAGTTCAGACGCTGTGTTCCACTCCTGAGACTTTTTTTCTTCTCTGGAAATGTTGGTATTGAGGAAAAAATATCAAAAACAAAACAAACAGTGAAACTCTGAGAATGAGAAAGCCAAAGCAAACCAATTTATTTCTTTACTGTCTGACTCACAAATTTTTTGCTTGTGGCCAAAAAGTATACTGTTGTACAGTTTAATTTCTCATTTAATTGACAGTGACTGGACTGGAACATTGCAAATAATTCATTCATTTCACCATAAGTGTCCTTCTAGTCTGCTCAAAAATCTACAAGGGAGCCTTTAGCAACATGGTGACAGATTAAAGGGGATTTATTTGGATGATATGAGGGAGTTGGAAGGAGAGACCCAGAGAAATGAAGAAGAAAAAAGCCAGTGGCTTAAATTTACACAAATAAGTGCAAGGAATATTTCCATCTCTAATATCCTGATAGAAAATAGAGGCAGCCTCCATGTGACCCTCTGCACACGTGTGACAGGACTTTA
Organism: Geosciurus inauris; assembly: GCA_004024805.1. NCBI lineage: Eukaryota > Metazoa > Chordata > Mammalia > Rodentia > Sciuridae > Geosciurus > Geosciurus inauris. The sequence goes on along the minus strand of PVHX01006496.1, from coordinate 95,523 downwards.
AATGTTTCACTGTGTGACCAGAAACTCCATCTAACTGGAGAAGAGGCGAAAGTAGGAAATTAGAACGGGAAGAGAAAAGAGAAAATGCTTTACAATTAAATGCTTCACAAGCTGACCCAGAAAAGCGCAATGAGGGGCATGAAGTGGGGGCAGTTTAAAAGCAGTTCCAGGTTTTTTTTCGTGGTCAACCTGGATATTTTCAGGGGTTACCCCTGGAGAGTTTTATGAGTCCTGAATTCACAGATGTTGAAATGCGTGCCCCGACTCTTCCGCATCTTCCCGATTTCGTGCCTCTCTGTGGTCCCGGGTTTTAGTGAATTTTCTCATATCGTCAATTTATAGTCTTTTCAGTTTCCACTGTCATTTTGTTCACTGGGTCTGTCTTTCACAAAGAAGCATTTCTCCCTATTTCTGGAAAATGAATTGCTGTCCTGTCGTCACAGGAATTTAAATGATCTACCTCTACAAAATAAACAAATAGCTGGATGTCATGAATTCTGCAGGGTACTTACACAGAGGGTCGCTCTGGATATCAGTGTTCGTTTAAAAATAAGGCATTTGGAAAGACATAGCGGTGTTTCAAATACAGTTTCTAATAGGTTATTGATTTGTCAATGGGAAGAAGCATGAAAATCCTGAAGTATCATAACCAACGAGAAAGCAGTACTATGCAAATGTAAAAATGTGATTATTATGAAATGCTGAGAAATCTGTCAGATATGAAATGGTTTTTTCTAAGTGTAACCCTTTGGTCATTCTGCAAGCTACACAAGTGAATTGATTGTATTTTGGCTTTATTCCTCCTAGAATTTACCAAAAAGCAAATAACTAATAGTTCATTTAAACGGCTTTATGAGTATATTGATTTAGACATCTTAATTATATATACTTATTATCATAATAGGCAAACAGGGATTTAAAAGTTTGAGGAAAATCATTGCCCTTCAAAATAGGAAATTCTAAAAAAATAAATTAACAATTGGATTTTTAAGCAACTAAAATCAATTGATTTCTGCATCTTACTTTTTTATATGTGTCTGTATCAGAATTTTGTAGAATAGGCTGTTTCAGTTTTGAAAGCTCAGGCAAAATCATTTTCCTTGAAAACAGAAAGTTCTTTTTCTTCCTCCCCAAGGCCTCTAGAAATTTGAACTATTGAACTCAGATTTGAGTGATGATGTACTATACTTTGCCAAACGAGTTGTTTCCCCTTTTATAACATTCATCAGGAAAAAAAGGAAGTGTTTAGTTGGACAAACTGTTCCCCAGGAAAGGCCTTTTTTGTATTTGTTTATTTAACTCAAAGTAATTTTAAAATGAGAGGACGACTTCTCACTGTTCTCAGGTAACATTTAGGTGTGAGTCTGTGGGTTGTGCTTTATTGGTCTAGAAATGCCAAGATACTAGTTTAAAAAAATACATGTGCTCCCTAACTAGGAGAGAGAGTAATTTAAACTGTTTAATAACATTGTGTTTGTAAAAAATGGTGGAAATGAGAGATACTTCACATATTAGCACATTATTTTTCAGACAACTACAATAAAGTGCATTTTAAACTTTTTTTTTTTTTTTTTACAAATTAGAACTATTAAGTCTCAGAATGGTGTGACCCAATTTACTTTCATTACATTTTTATTTGAAAAGTAAGGAGTTTGCACTAAATCTCTACCCTTTGGGAACTGAACTTATTTATTTTTATCTAAAAATAAAGTGCCTTATTATTAAATAAAATGTACACTATCATTAAATCTCATTAGCATTGGAAATGACCTGGGGGTCATTTAGGCCAATACTTATCTGATAGAACAAAGTTTATTAAAACAGTTCTATAGTTATTCCTGTCATAAAAAAATGTCTTAAAGGTAAGTTCTCAAAATATTGATATAACATAATTTATTTGGATTGTTAAATATTTAGTTGGTCCATTGCTTGTTTTGCCTACTTTGCCCATCAGATTCTTTTCCATGTGACTAGTTGTTTTGGGATAGTGTAGGGAGTGTGGACAGCTTTAAAAGTATTATTTTATAGGCGGGCACAGTGACTCATGCCTGTGATCCCAGCACTTTGGGAGGCTGAGTCAGGAGAATCACAAGTTCAAAGCCAGCCTCTACAACAGCGAGGCACTAAGCAACTCAGTGAGACCCTGTGTCTAAATAAAACACAAAATAGGGCTGGGGATGTGGCTCAGTGGTCAAGGGCCCTTGAGTTCAATCCCTGGTACCAAAAAGAATTTTTTATTAGCTTGTATTAAAATGTATTATTTAGGAAGATGTCAGTTTTGTTTTGAAATTGTGAATTAGGAAACCATTGAACATAAGGTGAATTTTGCATTTGTCTTACATGTTTGTCCATAAGAAAGCACTAGATGAATGCAGAAAACTGCACTCAACTGAACCCAGTCATGCAGGAAAACACAAGCATTCATCTACATGATTCAGCTCCCTGCTGGAATCCTCAGTTCACTGTGTGTTACAAGTCACACCCATCTATGTATGGTGTATTTGAAATAATTTTAAATAATTTTCTAAAGTGCAATTGTAAGTAATTTTCTTCTGATCACTTCACAGTCACTCACAAGCTTGTAGTTCCCACTTCCACATGAAAACTTTAGGGCTTTTTCAAGAGTGATGTGTCATAATAATTGTAGTATTTGCAGATTTCTTAACCATTTAACATGTGTGTAATTTTGCTCCCATTGTTATTAGGTCCTTTTCTTTTTTTGGTTTTACTGTGCCAATGAAAGAGTTGTCAAGTGCCATACCTTATTTAACCCTGTTTTTTCCATTGACCCTACAATTTTTAGTTTGCAAAATTTTATATGTCACAGTATGTTCGTTGGCATTATTGCACAACTGACTGTTATGCTCATCCATTACAGAAAATGTAACAAGTGCAAAAAATGACAACTTTTGCAAATACTTTAATGTATTTGCTCCCAGGCATTTTTATTGTGTATCATAGTTTGTATTGCTTTAGTGATGTGTATGTATTGTTTTTAGCCTAATTAGAATAATATCATAGGTACAACTTTTTGTAATGATTTTATCACTTTGAAGTGTGACATGAACATTTTCTAATGTTCATATTGTAATGAACATATTGTAATGACTTTGAAATTCTCTTTTAAGAATATATCATATTTTACTTATTTCATCTTTTGGATACTTTTTAAGTGGGGCCATTATAAGCACTAACTTTGATGGAAATTTTATAATGCTTATTTTAATATAGAGTTATTTGTAGTGTATTTCCAGAAATAAAATCATGAGTTCAAAGGCTAAGGATGTTTGATACATACTGATAGATTGATTTCCAAAATGATTATATGAATTTATATTCCCATCAATATTGTACAGGCAAAACTACGTTAGAGTTTGCATGTCTTTATGATGTGGGAGCAGCAAAGATGAAAAAATTCACTTGAATGGTAAAATATTTCCACTATATGAATGTTTCGATTAAAAAAAATAACACACACAATGTTAGGCATATGGATATTTTAAAATATATACTGTTATGTATGATATGGTCAAAATGTTCATCATGTTATGTATGATATGGTCAAAAATGTTCATCTTATCTGATGACAAAATGTTTTTCTAGATATTTAGACATCAGTCAGCTATAAGTTACTTGCATATTTTGTATATTTTATATAAATGAAAAATTTGGATATCACTAATAATGGAAAATCAATGCCTATTTTTACAACGTGAGGTAATTCAAACTTGGATAATTACCATACTTGCAAATAATTGTTTATATTGACAATTCTTCCTCCTCAGGTAAAAGTTTGTTATTTGGCCAGGCACAGTGGCACACGCCTGTAATCCCAGCAGCTTGGAAGGCTGAGGAAAGGGGGTTCGTGAGTTCAAAGCCAGCCTCAGCAAAAGCGAGGTGCTAAGCAACTCAATGAGACCTAGTCTCTAAATAATAAAAATACAAAATAGGACTGGGGATGTGGCTCAGTGGTCGAGTGCTCCTGAGTTCAATCCCCAGTACCAAAAACAAAATAAAACAAAAAAGTTTGTTATTCGGATGCATCTGGTGTCATGCTAGGAACTTGTTATGCATTTATTTACTCATTCATTAAGTATGACCAAGTCTTCTCCAATACTGAGCACTGTGACACGCACAGAAAGAGAAGCCAAGAGACCCAACTCTAGATTGGGTTAAATCAATATTAAGATGCCCCTGTGGAAACCCCGTCTAGATTTTAAATATTTATAAAAGAAAAATTTAAAGGTTGCACAATTCTGTTATCTGGATGTGCCATAAGTCATTTGAACAAACTTTGTCGTCTAGTGTTGAACTTGATTCTAGTATTTCACTCTAACAAATACAACTGCAGTGCATTCCTTATAACTAAATCATTAATGATCACCCATGATTATATTTTATTAAGATAATTTCTCAGAAGAAAATGCTTGACTAAAATTGTACTTATATTTTTAAAAGATTTTTGGTAGATTTTACAAAATTGCCCTTTGGAAAAGTTGAGTCAAAGTCTCGTTTGTATTGTGTGGAAGTACATTTGATTCTCTAGTACTCAGGGGCACTCGACCACTGAGCCACATCCCCAGTCCTATTTTGTATTTGGTTCTAGATTAACAGCAATTTTGAAGAAATTGTTCACCACCTATGTGTGTGTGTATATGTGTGTGTGTGTGTTGTGTGTTAAAAGATTTCTCAGAATGTCTGTATGTATATGGATAGTACTTGAATTATGATGGTTTGATTTGCAACTTTCTAACTTTACTATAATGCGAAAGTCATATGCATTCAGGAGAAACCATAGTTTGAATGGCGGGTTTGGATATTTTCTCTGGCATGCAGTATATGGCCCTGTGATCCCATCCTCTCTTGCCATGCTGGGCAGGCTTAAGGAGACAAGGAGCCTCGATTGTCCATTCAATCACCCCCAATCACATGAGGAAACATTGAGAATCCACAGCTTTATTTTTGTTTTGGCTATTTTGCTTTTTGTTTTCATATCCAGTCATGTCTACAAAATGCCCATCTGTGTGTGCATGAGATATCTAACCCTTCGTTATAAAATGGGCTTGATATTAGATGATTTTGCTCAATCATGGCTAATATGACTATTGAGTATTTAAGATGAGCTGTAGGCCCTGTAGGCTAGGTATATTACATGTATTTAAATTTATGGTATTTCCAGTTTATTATGGGTCAGGATATAACCCTATTACTTTTGATATAATCAAAAGTTGAGGAACATCTGTATATATTATTTTTTGTAAATACATATTTTGTTATAGATATAAAACAAAAACTGTTATCAAAATTTCTTAGCTTTCTTAGGGTAGTCATTAGACACAAAAGTTGGTGCACACTGGAACTGATGTAAATGGCAATCATATTGATTATGGTAATAAAGTACCTTCCAGTAAGATCTAGATCTGGTTTTGGCATAAATTAGATTATACAAGACACTTGATCTCCCTGTGACTATGTTTTTTTCAGCTTCCAATTAAGAATGTCAAATCCAGTGATTTTTATGGGTTACCTTCAAGCCTGAAATTGTGCTGTTCTATATGTGTTCTGTACTTGGCTGAATGAATGTGGACTAGGGAGAGCTAGGGTGAGGGTGACCTTCTCTTTCTCCTCTCTTAGGAGGGGCAGTTAGCTAGCAGGTTTCCGCAGACCCAAAGCCTGGCTAGCGTGGAAGCAGAGGGAAAGGCAGTCTCTCTGCTGTGGGGCAGCTAGAAAATAACTCTACAGATACTCTGGAAACTGAGAACCCATAGTAGCTTAGAGGACCGGGTGTTTGTAAGGGCTCATGCAGGCCACAATCAGAATTTATGGAAACCTTAATTGCATGAGTTAATAGACTGCTGGAGACTTGTCCTATCAAATACCTGTCCCACCACTGGTGCTGCACACAAAAATTGTAATTAATCTCACCAATCAATTTACTGGCCAAAAAACCAAAAAAAAAAAAAAAGAGAGAGAGAGAGAAAAAAGAAAAAAATTCCTTTAGAGTAGTTGCTTGCTCTAGGAACAATGAACGAATTCTTAGTATGTCTCTTGATCAGCCACAGTGACCAATTTAATTTTTTGGTGGTGGTGCTGGTGATTGAACCTAGTGTCTTGCACATGCTAGGCAAGCACTGTACCATAGCTACACCCCCAGCCTTCCTTGGTGATCATTTTTAATTAACATTAAAATAGAAAGTCTAGATTTCATGTGCTGTTTAAGGTTTCTGGACACTTAGAACATGTTTGTGTTGGTTTTAAAGACCTCTCTCTCTCTCTCTTTCTCTCTCTCTCTCTCCATATCACTTCTACATATCTCTCTCTACATATCACTTATAATTTGTGATATATTATAATGTATATTATCACATACTTTATATATAATTATATATTATACATAATTATTATATTATATTTTCTATTATATATTAATATTATTTCATATAATATAAAAATATGTATAATATGAATACATTCATATTTATATTTGTTACTCCTTTCTTCAAGAGGTGGAGCTTAATCTTCCTCTTAAGTGTGGGTTGAAACTAGTGACACACTTATAACAAATAGAATATAGCAGAGGTAATGCAATGTTTACTTCCAGGATTGGCTTATAAATGACTATGCTTTGGGTCTTGGGTGTGCCTCTGTCTCAGGCTACTTGGAGTGGGAAAATCAGCTGCCGTGTTTTGGAACAGCCCTCTGGAGAGGCCCACGTGGCAAAGAACTATGACCTCCTCCTGGCTGTGTTGTGTGTGAGCCAGAGATGGATCTTCCCGTCTAGTTAAGCTTTGTTGCAACTGCAGCCCCAGCTGACAACGCCACTGGAATCTCAAGGGATAGGCTGAGCCACATCTACCCACATGAACTGCTCCAGGATTCTTAATCCTCCACAGTGGTGTGAGATAATCAATGTTTGCTAGCTTAAGTTATTAAGATCCAGAGTCCCTTGTTATGCAGCTGTTGTTAATACAATCAGCACTGTTTGTTAAGGCAATGCTTCTCAAACCTGAGTGTGTATCTAAATCACCTGGAGAGCTCATTAAAACACAAATTCCTGGGTCTTAGTCCCAGAGACGCTGATACAGGGGCTTAAGGTAAGGCCAGAGCATTTGCATCTCTAAGGTGCTCCCGGATGATGCTGATGCTGCTAGTTAGGCACCATCCTAACTGAGTGAGTGCTGAGGCCTTTATCTGCTTCCTGGAGAACTTGCTGTGAATATGCTATCCTCAGCAGGGTAGAGCTTTCCTATCATGCTTTCCTGGGAGATTTTCTCAGCTTTCCCAATCCATCTGGAGTCTCTGTTTACTCCTCAGCATTGAGGGGAAAGAAGTATACTAGTTAAAGTGGATACTGTTAGAGGCTTCTAAACCTGCTGAGCATTTGGTAGCATTCTGGCAACTAGTCTATTTCAGCTCATTCTTTTCCTCTCTTCTTAGCTTCTATTGGTTGGATTCCTTGAGAACTTTTTGCATGGTCTTGTGCTACAAAGAAATCTTTTAGACAAATGCTGAAGGAGCTAAAATCTCTTGACCTATAGTATAAAAACTGGGCTAAAAATGATTTTTTCTTTCTTTTCTTCTTTTTTTTGGTCTAACACAAGTCTTTACAATTGGAAGAGATGGGAAGAGCAAAAACTCCTTAGTTGGAACTAGGAACTAGGAATCAACTAGATACAAATTCATGAGTCCAGAGTTTCTGTGGCTCCTTCCTCAAAAAAATGTCTCGGCTTTTATCTAAACACAGCAGTTTCATTTACAATGTCTTATCAATTTGGAAAATTATGAAATCAAAATAGAGGCTGAGAATTTCATTTCTTTTTAACTTCAAGCATCATTATCCAACTTTCCTGAGCCCCTTAAAAGCACTTTTTCCCACAGTGATGGAGCTTGGAATTAATGCAAGAATCTCAGTGTAGGGCAGCCTATGCAATTCAGGGTAAAGGGTACCAGTCACAACTATCAGGGGATTTCAGAATTGAGAGAGTGGAAGAGTGCTGGGGCATATGGGAAAAAGCTTCTTGAAGGCAATCATATTATTTTTCAATAATGGGAAAAATTAGGTAAGCAGACATTGGAAAAAAATTCCAGGAGGGTGAGTTGCAAAGTGGGGGTGGATGGGGGATAGTGAGGGGAAATATTTGACTGGAGTAGATATTTTGTCTATAAGGAGCATTCAGGATAAAATAAGAAAAATCAGAACCTCATTGTGGAAATTGGTTTCAATTTTTTAGATTTCTGTTCCCTAAGGAAATAGGAAACTTTTTTGAGCAGAGTAATGATATGTGCCCTTAAATACTTTTAAAAATTATTTTTATTTGTTTTTTTTAGATATACATGACAGTGTAGAGTGTATTTTGACATTTTATACATACATGGAGTATAACTTAATTAGGATCTCGTCTTTGTGGTTGTGCATGATGTAGAGTTGCACTGGTCATGTATTCATATATGAACATAGGAAAGTTATGTCCCATTCATTCTTCTGTCTTTTCTATTTCTGTCCCCCTCCCTTCTCTTCATTCCCCTTTGTCTAATCCAGTAAACTTTTCTTCTTCCCTCTCCACTCATTATTGTATGTTAGCATCTGCATATTAGAGAGAACATTTGCACTTTGGTTTTTTGGGACTGGCTTATTGCACTTAGCATGATTGTCTCTAGCTCCATTCATTTACTGGCAAAAGTCATAAAGTGTTCTTTTTTATTGCTGAGTAATATTCCATTGTGGATATATACCACATTTTTTTTTATCCATTCATCTGTTGAATACCCTTAAATGTTTTAGGAAAATTTATACAGCAGTGGGTACAGACTGAATTAATTTGGAGAGATGTGGAATGTGAGGGTAGAGAATATTGACGGTAGCAGTTCCACCAAGGAGACTATTTTAGTCCGTGTGGGCTGTTATAACAAAAATACTGTGGACTGAATGGCTTACACAACAAATATTTATGCCTCATAGACGTAGAGACAGGGAAGTTGCAGATCAGAGGACCAAAAGATATAGTGTCCAACAAGGGCACTCTTTTTATTTGCACACTATTTTTATTTGCCTTGATATATTCACACATGGCAGAGAGATCAGTGCAGAAGTTAACACTCTTGTGGCCCTCAAAGGCACTAATCCCATCATGTCCCCACTCTATGACCTCCTCTAAAACTAATTACCTTCCAAAGGTCTGACCTCCTAACACCATCACATTGGAATTTGAAAAGAAGACAAATATTTAATCTATAGCATTTGAGTCCATGTTAGGTGTGAGGGGAGAGGGTACCAAAGGTAGGCACTCTGTGAGGGAGATGACTGTAATCCTTTGGGCCAGAGGTAAATGAAGACCTGGGCCAGGGAGACTGGAGAGGAAGGATCATCAAGAGTCTGATTGGTCTGGGAGAGTCAAAAGGAATAAAAAACATGACTAAGCTTTCTATGCGGTAGTATGGAAATGGGTGAAGCAGGTGTATGGAGAAGAGGTGTTTCCACATTGACAGAAAGAATGGGGTGGGGGGATGGTAAGTTCCAGATGGAACCTTCCATCAGACGGGGGCATAATGTTGCAATGCAGTCGTAGAGTGATCTGCTGTGAAGGGAGAGGAGAAATCCTGGATGGACTGAAGTTTAGAGATGGAGGACAGGGGCCTTGGAAGAAAACTTAGTGGGGGCATCAGGCTATGGAAAGATGTTTTAAAATGCTAAGAGAAACTGAATGTGAAAAAGGGCTACTATAATGCCATGGGACTGAGGGCAGTGGTTATTTTAAATGTGGACAGGAAGGAGGCTAGGTAGAGCCAAAAATAACTAAAAACTGAATGTTTGGCAATTAAGAGGTCAGAGTGAGCAATCTCACCAGTATTCAATATTTTAACTGAAATCAAGATACAAAGGTAAAAGATTTACTAGAGTCAGTTGGACCTCCTGATCTCTAACCTATATCCCACCGCTCAAAAAAAATCCCTTTTTGTCCACTGGGGTCCAAACTGTTAAATAAGCAGGATCAAATGGTCTAAAGGGTCATCTGTTTTCTCCAATTCAACATATAAAATTTTTACTTATTCTTTTCTTGTCTAACAGGATGCTTAGCTCCTTGAGTCTGTTTTACTTGATATTTTATTTTCCTGTGGTTTCTGGCACAGTGCCTTGCACATGGTAGAAACTCAGAAAATAGTTGTTGAATTCCCCATCTCTTTAATCCTGTAAAATAAGAGCTAAGGTCTGAAGACCTGGTGGGCAAAATGACCTTAGCAAATTAAAATACAGCCAGGACCGTTCCTCTGGGGACCTCAGCCTCTGTAAACAGAAGCCAGAAGTTCAATAACAGCCAATTCAATTTTGTTATCAACCTTGGCCTCCAATCCCTATAGCAGCTCTGCTAGCCATCTTGAGGACTTGCTTCATGGGTAATCTTTAGCACCCTAACTTTTTCAAAACCTCCAGTCAAATTTCCAAATGTGTTGGTTTTCTAACCTTTCCAGTAAGATCCCATTAAAAAGAAATCCAAGTGGTCATCCCTTAGGAAGGAAAGTATTTGTTACATTGTAATCTGAGAGATCAGAGACAGGGAGGACTAACTTCTGCTGTGAACTTGCCTTATGATGACTCCCTTTGGGACAAATTGTCTCTCTTCTTTAGAACTCAGTTTTATCCTCTCAAAAATGGGTTCATCTCAATACATTGTGATCGTATTTGGATACCGTTAGTAGAATGTCCCTAAGCAATTCATAGAGGTAAAAAGAATATGTCAAGGGGTAAGATGAAGAGAGATTGAGGGGTGATCTATCTAGCAGCATTTTGTTACTTAGAAAAGCATTTTCCTATAGTCTACATATTGTTTAAAAATACCATTTTATTATGAAATTTTTCAACATACAGCAAGTTAAAAACTTTAGATGAACACCCATCTTCCCACTGCCCAGATTCTATTCTCAATATTTTCCTCTACTTGTTTTATCACATATCTATTTATTATCTATCCAGTGGATATTCCCCTTTGTTTTCTTTTTTTTGGATCCCTCTGGGCATTATCACCTTCCTCAGATACCATAGGCCTGTAAGGAAGGGAAGGTTATCAATTAGTCATCAAGACAAACTAGAGTTAGCAAATTGGTAACCCACACCATCTTGAATGTCCTCTGAGCAAGATTTTCTTCTTGTAATCTTGAGATCAGAGCATTTGCTAAAAGAATACACCAACTAAACAATATAAAATATTGAGGGGGAGACTGAGTTATAAAAACAAAACAATTTGTAGATCCAAATAAGTGATGTTCATCAGCAGTATTCAGCAGAGGTTATATACTTATTCCACTATCCCCATCCCACAAAGTATTTTTGGGGTACTTTTCTTCCAGAATTTCCCCTCAGAACTGTCTCTCTCAAGAAAACTGACTTTATTGCTTTTGTATAGGTAACACACTGATTGGCCTATAATCATTACTTCTCAAAACCACCCTTTCTTCCAACTTTCTCAAATCAATCCCATCTGTGGCCCTAGTTTTCATCACTTGTAAGTCTGTGTGGGCTGAAGTAGCCCATGTTGATTCCCTAGGCGTGCAGGCATCTAAGGAGAGAGGTTAAAAACACAAACTTCCCCTGTTTCTCTGTGATCCTGAGCAATTCACTGTCAAATGCCTGTGCCTCAGTTTCCTCCTCTGCAAAATATGGCCAAGCTTTTGACCTTGCCCTAATTTGAGAATTGTTGTGATCAGAGAGGTGGTTTTCTTAAGAACATAAAATCCTTGTAAATATGAAAAATACACAGATGTTATGATTTTGACTAGGTTAAAAGCCATAAGGAAAATAAAAGACTGAAAGGAATACAGCAAAATGCTAGCATGCTAGAATTCTAGATGAATGATGATTTCTTTTTCTTGTTTCCAAAGTCATTTATAATATCATATTATCGTTATCATGAAAGAGTGTATTAAAACCAAGCATCGGATGTTCTTATCATTTTCAGACAAAAAGCGATGATTTTTGGAACAGTTGGCTGGAGCAGGAAACAACCAGCCATTTGGGAGAGAAATTTAAATATCATAGAGATGAGACATCGTGTCTAATAGTAGCCCCGACCCTGATTTATACCTTCCAGGTCCTAAGATCATTTGTTTACTTTGCATCCCTGGGTAACAGCTGGAGGTTCTCAAATGTGGTGAGAATATCCGAATGTCACTAATTCTTGAAGATCTTATCACTTTTGAGCTATAAGAGGATTTGAGGAGGTTAGAATAACTGTTTATTAACCTGCTAACTCTTATCTTTTGCATTACTCCACTTTCCAAGTGGGATTAATGACAACTCCCAAAATAGACTTTCCAGCCTACACATCTAGGACAAAGCTTATGTGAGCAGGAAGGTGGGTGGAGTGTGGAATGACTTTAGATGGAGATGAACAGAGAATGTCAAAACAGGGAGGTTACAGCCGGTGCTAATGATAAGCCAGCTCCAAAAGGACATAGCTTTGAGATTCTTTTGCTGTGCTGTTCCGTTCTGTTTTACCTTTTTTCTCTCCATGTTCTTTCTGAAGGGGTTGAAGTTACATCAGAATTTTACTTCCAGGCTTAGTCTCTTGCATTGAAGTTTTAGGCATTGATTCTTGTGAAAAATAAATATCTTTAAATTATTGCTGGACACCAGTAGGGAATCACCTGATTCATCCAGGCTCTGTGTATCTGATATCATTCTGCTGCCATTTCACACCATGGTATGTATCAGCCTTGTCTTAACAGTAATGCATACAAATGTTGGGTGCTAACCTTCTCTGCCTGAGTGATGTGGCACCAAGATAGCCTCATAATTAAGACCTTTCATTATCTCAGAAACATTTCCAGCAATGATATGGACTCAGCTTCCCTCCTCTCTCTACCCATTGACAATAAACACATAGGAATGCTTCATAAAGTATAGCAACCGCCACTACAAAAACGATGACACTAGCCCAAGTTCAAACAAAGGTGATCTGCCAGGAAAGTAAGTGGAGGCTGAGGATGCAGGAGCTCACAGAGGCTGAGCAGGAGAAAGGACCTGAGGGCTGAAGGCTGGGGTTTTAAAACTTGGCAATAACCTGTATTTGTCCTGAGAGACAAAACAATGTTCTCTACATAAAGCCAAATGCTTTCCCAAACCCCATATTCCTTGACTTTGTAGATTAGAAAACTCCCCTTCCCAGGTTCAGAAAAAGTTGCAAGGAAGCCTGCCTTCCCTGTAGAATTTTGGGCAAAACAAACAAAAAAACCACCCACACAGAATTAAAACCCCAGGTCTGAGCTGTATATTTGCACGTGGCCTGAGTTCCTGCTTCCTGTGAAGTGTGAGAAATCAATGAAGAGCTGGTCTCAGGGCCTCCAAAACTCTTGGTATCATCAGCAGAAGGGAAACAAAAACTGCTCTGGGTGATTTTTCATGAGTTGGTTCTCAGGAGACTTCCTCAGAATGACCCACCAGAGTCGAGGATGAGTGCACAATTAGAAATTTCAATCATGTGAGGAAAGAAACTAACCATGAGGGACAATTAGTAGACACAGCAAACCCCAAGACAGATGTCAGAAATGTAACTCTTGGAAAGGCACTCACATGCTGGTTCAAAGTACTAAAGAAATAGAATACAAAAATGATGCTGAAAACTCAGGACAGCAAAAAAAGAGATCTGAGCCGGGCGTGGTGGCTCGCGCTTGTAATCCCAGCACTTAGGGAGGCTGAGACAGGAGAATCGCGAGTTCAAAGCCAGCCTCAGCAAAGGCGAGGCGCTAAGGAACTCAGTGAGACCCTGTCTCTACATAAAACACAAAATAGGGCTGGGGATGTGGCTCAGTGGTCGAGTGCCCCTGAGTTCAATCCCTGGTACCAAAAAGAAAAAAAAAGAGATCTGAAGAAGAACAGAATAGAATGTGAAATGAAAAATATGGAATGTTGAAATTAAATTCTCAGATAGGATACATTGTAGATTCAAGTAGAAGAAAACCTTGTGAATGAAAAGTTAAATGACAAACTTACCAAATAGCAGAACAAAACAGCTGAAAATATTAATAATGGAAAGATTTGAGAAACTTATCAAGGAGATAAAGAGGTGAGAACTGTAAAAGGGTGATTTGCACAGAGACTAGACTGAATAGGTCCAAGATTCATTTAATGAGGCTTCCAGACGGCAGTACATGAAGACCTTTTACACAAACAAAGAGAATTAACTGCACATAGATCTGTGCTGAAGCAATTACTAAATGACATGCTACTGAAGGAAAACTGAATCCAGAGGAGAAGCATGATGTGGTAAAAGTAACACTGAACCAAGAAACTGGTAAACGTGCTCATACATCTAAATGTGCAATGTCTACAAAGTAAATAAAAGGTAACGTATGAGTTGGATTAATACTATCTTTACTAGTGCTAAGATTAGAATGAGTGCAAGGTGGCATAGAGGTCACTATTGGAGTGTTTTAAACATTGTATTGATAGGATTGCAAAATTGCATTAGATTTTCTTAAGTTAATTATCATGCCCCACCCCCAATCTCCTTAAATATAATCGCTTCAAGAATAAAATAACCTTGGCCTGGTGTGGTGTTGCATACCTGAAATCCTTGCTAATTTGGGAGGATAAGGCAGGAGAACTGCAAGTTCAAAACTAACCTCAACAACTTAGTGAGATTCTTTCTCAAAATAAAAATAAATAAATAAAAAGGGTTGGGGATGTGACTCAGTGGTAGAGTGCCCCCCCACCTTTTTACTCTCTAGCATGGCAATAAATAAATATTTAAACAAATGACCTCTAAACTAGAAGAGAACAATACAAAATGAAAATAAATTTGGTCACACCAATAGAAGAAACAAAGAAACAAACATCATATGATTAAGGAAACATGTGCAAAGCTATAAGAATTCAAAATAAATGTAAATTAATTAGAATAAAATATTAAAGTATTCTCAGATTGGATAATTGCCTCTGGAAATATAAAGCTCTGTCCAAAAGGTCCTGAACATTTTGAGAACTTGCCTCCAAACTGCTTCAAGATATATCAGTTCTGTTATTTTCTACGCAAGGGGTAAAAATGCATGTTTCTGTGACCAAGCAGAAGAAAGTTCAGTATATAGAAAAAATATCATAAATACCATTAACCTATGTCATGAGGTACTGCTGATGGAAGCAAAATTGCTTTCTTGGATTAAAAGTAAAAACTTCCTAAAAGTAGTCTATGCTCTTTAGCTTCCTGAAAAGAAGAGGTAATTCAGCCTTTGGGTCCATGGGACTAATCCAAATGTTTGATTATGTAATAGTAAATTGACCCCTTCATTCAAGAATAATTAATTAAGACAAGCTATATGCCTGGTACTAGTGCTCATAGTTGCAATTTTGTGATTTTTAAATTTCCCCCTCACATTTACTTAATAGCATTTAAAAAGTGCAGAGTGCTGGGCAAAGTGGCAAGTGCCTACAGTCCCAGCTACTTGAGAGACAGGCAAGAGGAGTACTTGAGCCCAGGGGTTCAAGGGCAGGCTGAGAAGATAGCTAGACTCTGGCTCAAAAAGGTAAAAGACGAAAGAAAGAAAGAAAGAGAGAGAGAGAGAGAGGGAGGGAGGGAGGGAGGGAAAGAAAGAAAGAAAGAAAGAAAGAAAGAAAGAAAGAAAGAAAGAAAGAAAGAAAGAAAGAAAGAAAGGAAGAAAGAAAGGAAGAGAAAGAAAGAAAGGAAGGAAGGAAGGGAGGGAGGGAGGAAGGAGGGAGGGAGGGAGGAAGGAGAGAAAGAGAGAGAGAGAAAGAAAAGAAAGGAAGAAAAGAAGAAAAGAAAAGGAAGGAAGAAAGAAAGGAAGAAAGAAAGAAGGAGGGAAGGAAGGAAGGAAGGAAAGGGAAGATAGTACAGAAATGTATACTCAGGAGAGGAAAGAGCTGTAGCCCTGTTCTCTGGCAAAAATTTTCCATAGCCAGAAAGAGAATAGCAGCCTTCAATCTGACACTGGGGACCTGTGTCCCTCAGGCAGGCTTTGAGGGTTTGCTGGACTTCTCTATCCTCTGGACTCCATCCACTTAGTGATACCTAGAATCAGAGTGTGTCAGAAAGAACCTGCTGCATTTCCAACCATGAAACTGCTACAAGAGACAAGAACAACTGAAACCCCCACCGGCCAGCACATGCACACGTACCTGGGGGATCATCATTGCAGAATAGCAGGACAAATGACATCTTCTGAGTTTGTTTATGTTCCTTCTCCTAGATTATCCACAAGAATTGTATTCCAGTTCCCCTGGTCCTGGCTGACTTAAGACCCATATGTATGATGATTTGAATGAAATGAAACATTGAAACCAACCCACATAGGGACACCTCAGGTAAATGTAGGAACAGAGAATATGTCCTCCCCTTTCTGCAGCAAGTAGTCCCTTCTAAATCTCTTCACTCTTCTTGTGCCCCAAGTTCATTTTCCTTCAGTACCGTGACCAGTCTGAAAAGATGTGACTCTGCCCATCCCCAGGGTTGAGAGACCCCTAACTTTCCTTCTTTCCAAATGGAATCCATGTGTCCCTGGAGAAAGCAGGATCTGGGCAGAAGAAAATGGCTCCTTCCTTTCTTCTTCCATCTGCAGCATGAGATAACAGATATATAATTTTGCACCCCTGAGAATATATGGAATCTTGTTTAGCATCCCTTTGGGTCTGATTTGGTGCCTTTACCACAAGAAAGTGATTGTGCAATAGCTGGCTGACTTAACTTCTCAAGCTGTGCGTTTTGCATCTGATACACAATCCCCCTGTTTAAAAAAAAAAAAAAAAAAAGCTAGGATCTTTCAGGCAACCAAAGTTAGGCAAAAATCATCTTTTTATGAACTCGAAGGCTGGCTGTCATAGTAAATACAAGATGGTTTACAGTCATAGGGCATACCGAGTCTTCATAAAGGCAGACTCCTGGAGCTCAGCTGGGTGCCTTGATATTTGACTCTTTGGATGGAGTTTGGCCCAGTGGAAATGTTTGCCAGTGATTTCCATCAATGTAGAAAAACAGGACTTGCAGCTCATAAATTTTCTGCCTGGCCAGGGGTGGAGGTGGGGGTGGGCATAGTAGGGTCTGGGGGCAGGGCCAGAAGACGAGGGTGGAAGATGTTAAAGAACTTCCATCAGGATAATGTTTCTTGGGTTTTTGAATCTGTCTTTCACGCTGGACATTTTTATAGGGCCATTCAATCCCAGGATGTAATGGAGATCAGAGGCAGGAGGGAGGGGGCTTCAATGTCAGGAATTGGATAGGGTTACTGTCCCCCTCCACCCTCTGTCCCTCACGTGTGCCCTGTCTGCCACGCTGGTGACAGGATGTTAAATGTTTGCAGAATGGGCCAGGGTGTCTGTGCACAACAGACACGTTTGCCACTGCCTCTCTTGGGTTGTCCCAGCCAAGCTCTGTCTGACTCATCTCCTGGCACATGGAAGGAGCTCAATAAACTGTTGTAGGCTGCCGGAGCTCCTTTTGACTAGAGACAGAACCAAAGTTACTACTCTGTTATTCCAAAAAAAAAGACAGTGGTAAAAGTGATTGGGAGAAGGGAAAGAACGGGCAGAGTCAAATCTGTCATTTGTTCCAGTTTTTAGGTATTTTGAAAAGGTAATAACAGTGGTGCTTGCTCGGAGGGACGCTTCCAGCATGACTTCGTCAGCTGTGGGTTTCTCGCCCAGCTGAGCTCCCTGGAGCTCATCACCACTGAGCCCTTCTGAGGTTGCTGCCTTCAGCATCTCCCAGGCCAGGGTGACCATATCCTCTCTCTGCCCCTTGTGCCTCTTCTCTGCACCCCTGTGATTGAACTTTGACACTGGAAAAATGCACAGCTCTGTATTTTTGATACTTGTGTGAGTAAATTTCCTGCCATTTGGTATGATTTTGTCATCTGTTGGAATTCCCGTGTGTTCAGCCTGGTGGCATGTCTGCTACAATTCACGCCAATGCATTTAGGAATGGTTCTGGCCTGGCAGTATCTCTGGGTGAATGCTTTTAAGAAAATCAGCATCAGAAGCAAAGACGAATATAGTCTAGTGTTACCTCCTGGGAAGGGAGACTACTTGTTGGTGATGGAGAAAAATACACAGCCACGCCCAAAGTTTGAGCTTCCTTTGCACCAAGGCAGTGTATCTCAGTGCTGGATGCTTATTTCAATCACCTGGAAAGCTTGTAAATGCCAGTGTATCAGTTTGGTCCTTAGAGACTTGAATTTTATTGGGCTAATGTGGGCGCCAAGGCATCAGTGCCTCTTTTAAAATATCCCAAGATGATTCTATTATGCATTGAGGAATGGGGACCTCTGCCTGAGACGTGTTATAAACAGAAATGCGGGAGATGGAAGAAATTTGATTCTTGTCTCTTAGTGTATCTTTTATACCTGCATCGCTCATGCACTAAACATTGAAAAGTTTTGCACTTTGCTGAGTGGTATGGCTGGAACTGAAGTTTGAATTTCACCAATCCTCCCTCAGTGTGTGAATCCGAGGAATGTCACTTTAATGTCCCACATTTTTGTTTCTCTTTTAAAAGAAGAAAATGTTTAAAGTTTTTCCTGAAGTACTAACTACTTTTAGTTCAAAACCAGAGTCTGTATTAGGCACCTGTATTGCAAATGAACTTTGAATAAAATAGAATTATAATGTTTAATTATTTAGTGATACTTATCTATGATATTTACAATAGAATTAAATTGGCCTTGAGCAAGATGGTTTGACTCTCTTATTTAGTGCACTTGACCTTAAATTCTGCTTGGTCTTTCTTTTCCATTTCTTTTTATTTTCTTTCCTTTTTAAATTTGTTTTCTTCCCTCCCTCCCTCCTTTCCTTCCTTCCTTCCTTCCTTCCTTCCTTCCTTCCTTCCTTCCTTCCTTCCTCCCTTCCTCCCTTATAAAATTTTAACTTATTATTTTTTGCTTGTCTAACTGTTTGCTCTTCATTTTACTTTTAGAAACTTTTCAGGGATGCTTTGTTGCAGGTGTGTCTCTGTGAAGCAGCATATTGCTGGTCCTTTTTAAATTTTTTTCTTAACACCTATTCTGATGGGTTCATTTCACTTTCCATTGTGCATGTGACTCATATATTCATTGTTTAACACAACTGTATTCCAGATTTGTATTCATTGATTTGCATAATTGTTAGATTCACCCCATGAGACACGAGTCATTATGAGCCCTCCTACAAAGGGAGTGACTGATTCAGAAAGGCATTGTCATTTGCCTAAAGTCACACAGCCATTACGTGGTAGAGGCACAATCTGAACACAGACTGATATTATTCTTTAAGTATCAAACCATTATATAATACCTCCTGGGACTTTATTATTACTTTTAAGTAATACTGGATTTTTTCATGGGTTAATTTTTCACATTAACATTTTCTAAAATTTTTGTGGCAATGATTTAGATTTTCACGTTCAGCTTATTTGATGATTAAGCTTTTTATTCTTCTGTCTCTTCATTATTCAGTTCTTTAAAAACAAAAATATATATAATGCATCAAGCATACAAATGACTCAGACAACCTCTCATGTATCAGACTTGATATTTTAGCCATATCCACAGCAAACACAGCTGTAGCTAGAGGTATTTTGTAAAGAAATAAACTGGTAGAGTTACAGGTGAGCCTCCTTATG
The DNA here is from genome assembly GCA_004024805.1 of Geosciurus inauris. Lineage (NCBI taxonomy): Eukaryota > Metazoa > Chordata > Mammalia > Rodentia > Sciuridae > Geosciurus > Geosciurus inauris. The sequence goes on along the minus strand of PVHX01006496.1, from coordinate 75,928 downwards.
CACCTACTAGATTCTGTCCTCTTCCCTGCTCCCCTAGTGGTACCACCATCTGAATCTGCTTTTCATTTTTAATCATCTATTTGTGTTCTTTGATTTTTAAAATTAATTATTACTTTATGTTTAAAATTTTACATAACATTATAGACATTTTGATTTTGATTTCTATGGATTCATTGTACTTTAGGTAATATCTTTAGCATTTCATTAGAATTCTTTGGGGGCCCTGAGATTGTAGCTCAGTGGTAGAGCACTTGCCTAGTATGTGGGAGGCACTAGTTTCCTTTGCCAACTCTGGAAAAAAAAAAAAGAAAGAGAGAAAATGATTTTAATATATCCAATTATTTTTTTTTAAATATTTTTTTGGTTGTTGATGGACCTTTATTTTATTCATTTATTTATATGTGGTGCTGGAATTAAACCCATGGCCTCACACATGCAAGGGAAGTGCTCTGCCACTGAGCCACAATTCCAGCCCCTATCCAATTATTTTTATAAAGTCTTCTCTTACAAATGAAATTTTGCGAAATGTAGCTTTCTTGAGTCATAGGTCTTTTCCTTCAAAATTTGATTATCTGATTTCTGATCTTATGGTATTTGGTGGTATGAAGTAAAGGCTTTAGACAATTTCTTTTGTCTTATTCTTAGTTAACTTGTAGGTTTCTGCCTTTATACTTAAAATCCAAAATATTTACAGCCAGGAACAGTAGTGCATGCCTGTAATCCCAGCTACCTAGGAGGCTGAGGCAGGAGGATAACAAATTCAAAGCCAGTCTCAGCAATTTAGGAAGGCCCTAAGGAATTTTGTGAGACCTTGTCTAAAATATAAAAAAGGCTGGGTTTGTAGCTCAGTAGGAGGGCGCCCCTGGATTCAATCCCCAGCATCAAAAAAAAAAAAAAAAAAAATCCAAAATATTTAATAGCACACATCACATGATCAAGCACTTTTGTAAATGGTGAACATTTTCCATCTGCAGATCCAAGGGTTTGAGATGTTTTTGCCAGAACTTCGAATTACCTGCATCATGAAGCGCCATTCTTTAATTTCTCTGCCCTTCTTCCTGTCTTCATCTCCTGATAGCTTTCCACTGCATCCTGGGAGAAAATGCTTTCAAGTTTGCCTTCCTCATTGAAAATCCATCTGCTTCTGTATTGTTAGTGTCTTTTCATGATTTCAACCTGTCCCCTTTTCCTTTCTACCCACCTCTTAGGCTGTCTTTACTGTTAGTATTTCCAATTTTATCTTTGTATTTATAAAGCTCCTTTTCTGATTTTGTGAAGTTTGGATAAATCTTATTAAAAATGTACCTTGGATTTTGTTTGTTGTGTTTTTCCTCCAAAACATACCTTTGGCATCTCTTCCTATTTAGGATTTTTTCCTTTCCTCTAATCTTGCGGCTTCTCTTTCTAGAACTTAGGTTGGTTGTTATCTGTTGACTCATGCTTGACTGTTCAAGGTTTTATTCAGGCTTTTAATTTGCTCAAAAAGTAGACTGTGTGATTCACTTCAGATAAACAAGAAGTTCGGTTAATGAAAAAATCCATTTTAATTAAGTGATTCAGCCACTTCCAGGAGGGGAAGAGAAGCTGGATTGCAGCACACACCCACAGGGAAACATTTCTAGGTAGCCTCCCAACGCCTACTCATTTTTTGTGAATCACCTGGATTGAGTGGCTGCTTTCTGCATGTGCTCTTGTTCATGGGGCATTTATTGTTTGTATGTTTAATTTGGGTCAGCTGCGCCTTCTCTCTGGATATGCTGTTTGCTAGGATCTGACCTACTGGCGATACTATGTTCTGCTCTTTCAGGGAGAATTCTCAGGGATTTTTGGGTTTTCTGCTGGGAACAAAAATTGCTGCCATTGAGAACTGTGGTTCTCTGTTTTCCCTATAACTTTTCCTTATGTTCTAAGCCTCCCTAAATGTAGGGAGACTGAGGCTGTGGTGTAGCTCCTACTTACCATTCATCACACAACACTATTTTACTGAAGGGACCTAAAGACCATCCCTTAACCTGATTCCATCTAGATTATATCCACAAAGGTATCTGGAAGCAGAATGTGGATGTAGCTCTTCACTCCTGTTCAGTGCTGAAGAAGGGCTTCCCAGATTTTTATCCTGCTTTGGTTATTTTGCATGAGTTTGTGCAAAGGACATGAGGAGAAGAAAACATAATGAAGCCAAAGGCATCTCTTATTTCATAATTTGAACCTTGGCTTTTATGCTTAGAAACCACCTCTCTAGGAATGTCTGCATATTTGTCTCTGTTTTCAAGTTCTTATATTAATATAACACATTTATATACATGTTTAACTCTTAATACATCTGGAATTGACTTTTGTATGTGGTTTGAGGTGCTAAATGGAACTTTATTTCTTAGTTATATGATTGTCCCAGCACCATCTGTTAAATATCGTTCTAGTTTTCATTGTTTTGTGCAACAAAATATTTATTTTGTAAGAGATAAAATAAATGTATTATGTGGAAGTTAGGTCTTAAACTCCATGTCTTGGTCCATAGTTCTGTCGTTATAACAAAGTACTTGAGATTGGATAATTCATAAAGAATAAAGGGTTATTTAATGCATGACTCTGGGAACTGGAAAGTGTAAGAGTATGGCCCTGGCACCTGCTGGGTATATGACAAGGAACTCGTGCTGCATCATGAAATGATGGAGAACATCACCTAGTGAGAAAGAACAAGCTTGATAACTCAGGCTTTTCTTCTTCTGATAAAGCCACTAATACCATTGTCCTGGCCCTACCTTCATGACCTCATCTAATCCCAAAGGTCTCACCTTCAAGTATCCTGAACATTTGAATTTAGAGATTCAGTTTCCAACACATGAACTTTGGGGAACACATTCAAACTATGGCTGTCCACACAGGTTCTTATATGGTCTGATATCAGCCTAAGAAAACTCTCTACTCATGTCTAGAGAGATAAAGGCAAGATTTTTCCACTTCAAAGGGGCCCAGTGGGATGTGGGGCCTTGGGAGGAGACTGGAAAATCCCAGCACTCATTCCTGTTTTCTGGAGAACACACTCCCAGGTGTACATTAATCCAAGTATCTTGCACTATGTCCATTGTGCTGTCTCTCTGAGTTGCTGAGAAGAATCTGTGTGACAAGGACTTACTGTTCAATGTGACACCTCTCTAAACCAGGGCACATTATGCTTTTCCCTATACCTGTTATGATCCCCACATTGTGAACCATGTGGTAGCAAAAGCATTGGGGGAAGGTTTTCTGGAATGGAATGGAGGGAGGATGAACTCCAGGGAGACAGGGACCAGTAAGGAGGTAAAAAGTTTCGGTCTGTGCCCAGGAGCCATGGGTGTTTTGGATCGCCAGAAATGAAGGCCATAAGCTGGGGGGAGATGGGCGATCATGCTGGAGAGGTAGGTAGCATGGGACCAATTGAAAACAACCAGGAGTTCCAGATTGAAATGTTTGTACTTTATTTGCAAATCAGTTGGGTACCTCTGAATGAGCTTAAGTAGCACTGTTATCAGGGAACTTGAGGAACAGGAACTTGGTGCGCTAGGATGCGGGATGGAGTAGAATGGGGGGAGATGATTTATGAGGATATTAACACAGTTCAATTTCAAGATAATAAGATGAAGAGGTGGTGGGGACAGAGGCAATGGTGGCAGGAGGTGACTTCTCTTAGAAATTCCAGAATGGCATCTTATCCTATCCCAGCAGGTCTTAAAAATCTGAATGAGAATTTCCTTTTCTTGCTTGAAAAACAAAACATTTGCGTTATCTCTCTTCTGAAGGAAGGCTGAGCTTACTTCTAACCAGATTTCCCCAGAAGGTTTGGGGACGTGACAGTTCCACTTAGCTCCCCTCAGTGAAGAAGGCAGTAATCAGCCCTGCGTCATTCAGCGGTTTGTGCAGAGCTGCCCTGAGCTCCCATCTTGTGACAGTGTCACAGAGATATCAGCTCCTTGCAGGACCTGGTGGCTGTCAGATGTCAGCTCTGGTAATGACTATCTTATAAAACTTCGCAAATTTTCTATTCCCCTTATGAGCACTTTTATTCTTCAGTTTTTATTTTTAATAAGCTTGATACATTATACATTGCTCATTTGCTGCTAAAATTGGAACCAGTAGAGCAATAACTGGCAATTTCCTCCTGAGCACTTTTCTGGAATTGGTGGAAGGCTCAGAGCTGCTCAAACCAATGAGACTTCGCCTTGGGCTTTGTAGCTAGACTGATAGAATTGCTGAGCCTCTGTCTTGTCTGGAGCACAGGCTGGTCATTCAATAGAAACTCTCAGAAAAAAAAGAATCCTTCGATTAAATGGTCACAATATCTTGTTTATGGGGCAAGAATTTCCCTCGAATGTTCTTTCTCCTTTTGAATGTGTGATTTTTGTTCGAGTCTCCTTATTGATATCAGTGGTGGTTATTCCCTTACCTTAGTGTCTAGTTTTCTTCAGAGATACCTCCCTAGAGATTTGATAAGAATATTCTTTGATCATGCATTGCTCTAAAGCTCCTCTATGTAAGAGGTATCAAAGGAAGAAATGTTCTTCTGGATGGATATCATTTTAGGGGAAGTTTGATAAAAATCTTGATAGTTAAGCCAAGAGCCTATTTACAGTTTTAAAAAGAAGTATGTGAGGGGGAAAATGTGTGAGAGAATAGGAGTTAAGAAGGAAGATCTTAAAAATATATATTTTGAGGAATTAGTATTATTTCATGTATCTAGAAAAAAACTCTAGGAGCAATCAGAAAGGCACCAATGAGCTGACCAGAGACATCTCAGAAGAGGAAACTAAATCAAAGAGTGATGTGCACACGTATTTGATTGGTGAGGAATCAACTTAAAGAAATCAAGGGGGATTTGAATTTCCATTTAGAATTTTGGAATGTGGATTTTTAAATTTATAATGTATTCTGTATTCTGATCTGCATAGGTCTGGAGGACCCTGAAGGAACCAAGGATAGAGAAGATCTTAGTTTGTGTGTATGGATTTACTAAGAGAGAAAGCACAATACCATCCTCAAGAAAATCCTTGTGGATGTTATTGTGAAGCCTAAGGTGCAAGGAGTGATGCTTCTGATGGCTTAAACCACCCGTGGGTACAGCTGTGAGATCCACTTTTTTCTGGAAGCAGCTTCTCTTGCAGGGGGTCTGCCAAGGGACTCTTGGGGCCATTTTTAGGGCTGCCTGTTGAGACATGGGTGGGTGTCCTGTGCTCTGAACTCACATCATACTTAATTCATTCATCTCACCCTAGCCCTGCACTTTCACTGTTGAAAGGAGGAACTGCCCCAGCTCCATGCTCAGCCTTAAAGACACACTGGAATCCCTTGTCAAGAGGACTCTCTCAGTCTACATTTCCTATGTGCCTTTGGGCCAAAGAGAAATCCTTGCTTACTGTGTAGACTCTGCCTCATTAAGAGAGAGAGAGAGAAAGAGAGAAAGAAATAATTTAAGTTTGACCATGGGACGAGCAGGAAGCAGCCTTGAACTTGGGGGACCAAATGACACTAGCAGGTCACTTTTCTAGATAATTGCTTGCAATTTTCCCCCCTGCTGAAGGATAAGGGAGACAAGTCAGCACCCAGAAAGCAATGGGTTCTGTGACTTGCTTTATAGCGGGCTCAAATTTATTTCTGTGCAAAGATAAATGTACAGAGACCACTCAGCCTTTCATCCCCTTCCACTGCATCTATTTCCACTTCATAAGTATATGAGCTGATGCTGATGCTGGATTAGGAAAAGTGTTAGTTGTAGTTTTCTCTGTCTTTATCTACACTTGGAAAAGCTCTCCAGACCTGCTTGTAGCAGTTAATCATTTTCAGTTCAGCACTGTCTTTTTGGCTAGTAGACAGAGTTCTGGAGAAAAATACATTTTAGTATAGACAGGATAGAGACAAAGTCAACAACCTAAGGAAAGGCAAAAAGATCCTCCCCTGGACCCACCATCCATAATGCCCTTCAGAAAGGGGAAGATGTGTCAATCAATACCACAATCATATTTGTCCCCACATGCCTGGTTCTTAGGCTATAAGTACCCTGGTAAGCCAAAAGAAAATTAATATGTTTAAGAACCAAATACAGTAATTGCTAATCAGACAGTAACAACATCAGGTCTAAATCAAATCAGTGAGAGCCCATATCTGTTGGCTCCTCTTTACAGAGGGATAAAAAGAGGAATAAGACAGAGTTCCTACATTGACAAAGCATGCCGCTTTGGTGGATAGAGAAGTCTGAGACCTGAAACCTTACATGGTAATTCTTGAATTAAATAATATTAAAAAATGCATAAAGAAGAAAAGGAACTTTCACAGGAAGTTTTAAATGTGTGGAGAATAGATCATATGGTAAAGTTGTACAGAGGAAGTAGTTGGACCTTGATTGATAAGAGTTTCAGATGAAGAAGAAGATAAAGGATGAAATTCTTGGTGTGGGAAGCAGTTTAAACACACACATGAAAATTGAGGGAAAAATGATTTATTTAAAAGAACATAAAGAATACCACTTTTTTTAAAGAGCAAAATTCATTTTATTGGGGAAAATAGTTTGGAGTTTGAAAGTGAAGGATTCTGGCTGTGCAGTTTAAAGTTTTTGAGTCGCTCCTTAAACAAGACAGTGACATGGTCACAGAGGAGGGATGCTCATCTATTGCTGTGTGCAGGGTACAAAGCTCTTGTCAGTTCAGAGATGGTTGCTGTAGCCAATAAATAGTCATCTTGCGTAAGTAATTTAAAATACTCATAATCTGTTCATGATGGATTTTTTCTAGATTAATTTGGATTTTAAAATATTGTCTCTCATTTATCTTTATATATGAATCTTTATTTTTTTGTTTTGTTTTGTGCCCTGTTCCCCCCAACACATTTATTTGGTATTCAAGGCAAGTACTCACTTTTCTGGTCCTGGCCCTGAATGAGTTTCTACATAATCTGAGTGTCCACATAACAAAAGTTTATATTTCACTCATAAAACTGACAATACAAGCCATGAGTGGTGGTGCATGACTATAATCCTAGCACTGTGGGAGACTGAGACAGGAGAATCGTGAGTTCAAAGCCAGCCTCAGCAACAGCATGGCACTAAGCAACTCAATGAGACCCTGTCTTTACATAAAACACAAAATAGGGCTGGGGATGTAGCTCAGTGGTTGAGTGCCCCTGAGTTCAATTCCCGGTACCAAAAAAACCGAAAAAACAAACAAACAAACAAACAAACAAAAAACAAAAAAACAACTGACAATACAGGTGTTCTTGCAGTTGACTCTGTTTAGGGACTCAGGCTTCTAACTCCACAACCTCAAAGGCTCCTCTCCATCCCAGCAACCAGAAGTGGGAAAGATCATGGAGGATGTTTGTGGATGTTTTAGACTGGGAAGCGATGCACATCACTTTACTCTTACTTTGTTGGCTGCAGGTCCATTGGAAGAGATTGGCAAATGTGGTATAGTTGTGTTCCCAGGAAGAAGTGGGAAGAAACTGGGTGAATTGGCTGCAAACTCCTCTGTCACAAGTCCTGAAAACAACAATTAAACTAATGTTATTCAAAGTTCAGTCCATTTGTCCTAAATTTATTTTTGTTTGCTTTCAATTATTGGTCACATTTGTTCCATGTTGTCATATCTTCTAGTAGATTCATAATCGAAGCCAGTAATTGAAGGCTCTGAGAATAAAACAAATACATTTCTTTTATTTTATTTTGGTACTGGGGATTGAACTCAGGCACTCGACCACTGAGCCACATCCCCAGACCAATCTTGTGTGTTATGTAGAGACAGGGTCTCACTGAGTTGCTTAGCGCCTCGCTGTTGCTGAGGCTGGCTTTGAACTCGAGATTCTCCTGTCTCAGCCTCCCTAAGTGCTGGGATTACAGGTATATGCCACCGTGCCTGGCTCATTTATTTTAATTTAATCCTGTGTTCCATATACACACATGTATACACATATATATACACACATATTTATACACACACATATACATACATACATATGACCATTGACTATTCCTTTCATAGAACATCTATTAATATCTTGTGGGAATTTTGGGAGATGATGGGTTTAGGGGAAAGGGGCATTTTAAGGTCATCAATAAGAAATGAATAAAGGATCCTGCAACATTGCCAGTTCATTTACATGAGTTGGACTATCAATGAAGTTCAGAAATAAGATAGACTGGAGATCAAAATTCTAGTTGGTTTGTTAATCTGAACATTCTCCAGTATATTAAGAAACCTAGTAGGTACTAGCTGTGAGCTAAATGTCTGTGTGGCACCTAATTCTTTTTATTTTATTTTTTCATAGCAGGGATTGAATCCAGGGGTGCTTAATCACTAAGCCACATCCCCAGCTCCCCTGCCGTTTTTTGTACTTTATTTTGAGACAGAGTCTCACTGAATTGCTTAGGGCCTCACTAAATTGTGGAGGCTGGCTTTGAACTCATGATCCTCCTGCCTCAGCCTCCTGAGCCACTGGAATTACAGGTGTGTGCCACCGCACCTGGCTTCCCCTAATTCTTATGTTGAAACCTTGACCTCCAATATGATGATATTCAGAGGTCAGGACTCTGAGGGGTAATTGGAATTAGGTGAGGACAAGAGGTCCCATTGTGACATTAGTGCCCTCAAAAAAAGCAAGAGAGGAGGTTCATGTGAGGATACCCCAGAGATGACTACCTGTAAATCACAAAGGGACAGTGAATGTGGCCACACGTTGATCTCATACCTCCCAGGCTCCTGAAATATGAGAAATAAATGTTGTTTAAATTATCCAACCCATGACATATTGTTATAAGAATCCAAATTGAAAATAACAATATAAAAGATACTGAAATATATAAAAGTAATACAGCCACAAAGTCATTTAAGACCATGACAGTATGAGAGTGAGAATTTGAACTTGATGGTATAATTCTGAATGAGTTCATCAACATCACGTCTGACACCAAAGGGGGTGACTTTTTCTTAACCACCCACCAATCCCCCAACTCTGACACTCACTGGGTGTCTTACAATGGAGATCAATCTTGACATTTTCTATCTAAGGTTAGCATCAGATCCCAGGAGTTAAAGTCCTATAAGAACACTTCTGCTTCAGATGTCAACTACAGGTCTCCTGAAATTCTGACTGACTCACTAAAAATTGGAGGTTTTGTGACTCCCTTCTCAGATTCAATAGTACACTAGAAGAACACACAAAATTCATTAAAACACTTTACTCACTAACACTGGCTTCGTTTAAGGACCAGCCAAATGGAAGAGATGCTTAGAACAAGGCCTAAGAAAAGGGAAGCTTCCACAACTTCTGGGGGCATACCATCCTCCAAGCCCCTTGATGTGTTCACCCATGCAGAAGATCCCTGAACCTTAGCTTAGGGCTTTTGTTTTTAAACGAAGGTTTCATTATGTAGGAATGATTTAGTAAATCTTTGGCCTTTGGTGTTCAACTCAATCTCTAGCCCCTTTCTCCTCTGCGTAGATTAGAGGTGGTCCTCAAAGATCCAGTTCTCTAATCATGCTGTATTAATCAGCTTTTCATCACTGTGACCAAAATATCTGACATAAACAACTTAAAAGAGGGAAGATTGATGTTCGCTCATGGTTTCAGCCCATGGTTGTCTGGTTTCATTGCTTTGGACCTGAGATGAGGCGTAACATCATGGTAGAAGTTCAACTCATGGCAGCCAGGAAGCAGAGAAAGAAAGAGAAAAAAGATCAAGTACAAATTACAGTCTCCAAAGGGCACACTTCGAAGGACCTATTCCCTTCAGCTAGGTTCCACCTCCTATAGTGTCCACCAGCTCCCAATAATGCTATCAGCTATGAACCCATCCACAGATTAATCCACTAGTGAAGTGAGAGCACTCACAATCCATTCACTTTCTGAACCTCTCATCTCTGAACGCTGCTGCACTGAGGACCAACCCTTCGACCTTTGAGTCTTTGGGGGATACTTCATATCCAACCCAGAATACATGGGTTGGTCTTCCTGGCAATTAGACCCCAATCTGAAGCTGTTCCGGAGTACTTAGCCACCAGGCATTGCACACACTCTTATCCCTCCAGAGAATCTCAAATATATAATTTTTATGGTTGTAGGACTTTGAAAAAAGACATAATGCTAGATGCTAGGGTTGGAGAAGGACCAAGTTGAAGACTTCTTTTCTTCCCCTGAGTTGAATAGGAGTGAGAGATCCGTCTCTGTGTAAGAGACATGGTCACAAAATTTAATAACCAGAAGGAAATTTGATAAGCATTAAGTCTAATATGTGTTTTGTGAGGGGTGCCTAGGCAACATGCAAAACATGAATTCCATGGTTAAATGAACCTGTTTAATGTTGCATACAATGTAATCTTGGGGTTTCATACTGCTTATTAAAAAATCAGAGGATCATGGTTCATGTATTTCCATTCATTCAACAAATACTTACTAAACATCTACTACTTTCACTGTATAAAGAAGGCTGGTGTTCTAGACAACATGGTTTGAGAAATGGTGAAATCTGTCCAAGTTCTTCCTTGTCTGCGTGAAAAAAATTAAATCTACAAATTATCAGATTTTGGTAAAAGAAGGGGATGAAAGAGAGGCTGAAAAGGGCAGGGGTGAAATTTCCATAGGGAAGTCAGGAGGGAAAATCTATAGCAGGACAATGGAAATTGAGAAGAGATAGAGGGCTGGGATTGTAGCTCAGTGGTAAAACGCTTGCCTTGCATGCGGGAGCCCCTGGGTTTGGTCCTCAGCACCACATAAAAATAAATAAATAAAATAAAGATATTTGTGTCCATCTACAACTAAAAAAAATTAAAAAAAAGAAGAGACAGAGCTGGTAGTAAGGAAGTCTGGGAGGCAGATTTGTTTTTTCTAAGGGTGACATGAAGATAAAGGACCAGACGGTGAGAACACACACCGTCCTGGTGAGGAGAGCATCTGCCTGATAATTATATGAAAGTGGAGAGGCATGACTGGTGGAAATGAAGCAGAGAAATGCACATACATACTCCCATACTCAAGCAGTTCCCACAGCAGCCAGGCTGGAGTTAAAGATTCACCTGCTAGTTTTTGAGTATTGTGCTGGATGCTCTACCTAGACATGAAATGTGGGCGACAGTGTTTCCTTCCATGGATTCATTGGAAGAGGTATTGCAGTCTTGGCCCAAGGCCTATAGTCATTCACACCCCAAGCTTAATTGTGTTACTTCAGAGGTCACAGGACACACAGGACCACAATCCCAGGGGCCCAGTACTATGTGACAAAAGACATAAACATCCTTCTCCTAAACCGAGAGATGCTTAGCTCCCAAGTAAAGCTTGGAAGGAAGGGAGGAGGCTTCTCAGATGGTAAGGGCATCCCAAGGGAAGAGAAAATTCCAGAGATAAATGTTCCTCTTTGATAACAAGCAAATTCTGTCATGAGTTGTTTAGGGACGCAACCCCATGTGGAGTGAGCATTGATGTCTCCATTCATTGTACACATCCCTCTTGCACGGCTTTCATTACTTGAGCACTATCTGGTGTCATTAAGATATCAATTTTATTTAGGTATATCTGCATTGGCAGTTTAATTATGTCTGGGTAAGACTCTGTATTTATTCATGGGTGATCTTTGGTAGTTGTCAGACGCCAGCCTGGAGATAAAGGCAGAGTGCCTGAGGAATGCTAATGCTCTCCAGCTTGCCACTTGACAAACACACATGCCAGTTATTACCAAACTGATTATTTCAATCATTAACAGCACATACATCAGCCTCTTTCACCGGAGATTGCCACATGCATTCATCTTTTCATAAACAATTATCTGACAAGGGCACTGAGAATTGATGTTCTAGGGGGAATTGTCCAACTTGGGTTGGCCACAGGATGCAGCAAGCTGAACACCCCTGTTAGCATCATTGTTTCATTAATCAGATTAGGACAATAACACACCGAGTGAGCACCATGTTAATAAACAATAACCAATCAGGGTGCCTTTGTGTTGTCTGTAGTTGTGGATGCATTTCTTTCTAGAGGATGCTGCTTTGCAGATCCCCTTGGAAAACCTGGATCTCTGCTCATCCTATTATCCATCCCATTTATAATAATTACTCTTGTTCCGAGGAGCAGAGTGTGAGAGAGACACTGCATTTGTGGAGGTACCATCTGCTCCTTATGGCTCACCTGAGTCACAGCCTTCTGACATCACTTGTGCACAGTAATGTGAACTAAACTGAGCACACAAAGAGGATGGGCTGTACCAGGCAGCACAGGGCCTGAGAAGTGAGGAAGGAAAGAAATGAGAAGCAGAGAAACTGCTCCCAGGCAGAGAGCCCTTTCTTCAGAAGGATGACTCACAGGAAAGGAGCTGTGTGTCCAGACCCTTAAAACTGAAGGACTAATTTGTGCTAGTTGTGTTTTTCTATACTCACCACTGGTTCTAATGCCATCTCAGCCATTTTGGAAAAGAGAATTCTGTCTAACTTGCCTTAGGCTTTTTGTTGTTCTTCTGATATGGTACAAACTTCCAGAGTTTGGATTTTTATATATTTATATTTATACATTTTGAGCAAACCCAAACTAAGAAAAATATATTATTCATATATTTTATTATATGCATGCAAGACATAAATTGTGTGGAAATATACATCTTTTCACTTCTTAGGATATTTTCATTTGATGCCACATGCAGTGTGATAATAGGGACTGTGGCAGTGATGATAATGATGATGGTGGTGGTGGTGGTAGGAGTGGTGATCATGGTGATTGTGGTGATGATGATGATGATGATGATGATGATGCTTTCTATTTATATAATGCTTCACTAAAATATTTTTTTTCTGATTTTCACAAAATTAATGTGCTTAAAAAGATTTTTGTGCTCTGAGATTAAGAAATTTTCACGCAATTTCCCCAAGATCAGGAAATGCTTAATGGTAGTCCTTGATGAGAAGTTTTCTTTATCTTACTCTTATCACCTTAAAATCATCAGTCATAGTAGACCAATATTCTGTGTGATGCTTCAAAATCCTAACAAATGGTTACTTATGTGAGGAGTTCTTACTTCCTTTGGGCATATATCTCTCATTCATAGTCTTCTTTTGTTTGAACAGCTTTCACAGTTAGAAATTTTATTTTATAATTGTGGCAAACTCTTTATATTTTCTTTCCAAACACTGTTGCATTTCTTTTTAGGTGCACAGAGACCAAATCTGATTCTACATATAGTAGCCCCCATCTTCAGATTTTTAAAAACAGCCATAATATCTCCTGTAAACTTCCCTTCCAAGTAATTTCAGGTATCTAAGCTGTGCACTAATGCACTATCAGGCTGTGTTAGAGAGGAAAACTGTTATTCTCCTATTCCCACAGACCATCCAACACAACATATCAAACACTAGATCCTCTGGCAGACCCAGCTGAGTATTCTCCTGTTCAATTCAGCTTTTATTTTCTTTTTACGCTCTTCTACCTGTACATACACACCGTCAGATTCCACAGGCTAAGGACTCAGTCCCACAAGACTAGCATCCACTTCAGAAGTCAGTCTGAAGTAGTAGGTTGTCACCTCTACTTCTGACCTGGCTGTAAATGGAGCTTTCCTACTCCTTTCTTTTGGGATTCAATTAATTTGCTCATGGAATTCAGGGGAACATTTTACTTATGTTTACTCATTTTTTAATAAAGGATGTTACAAAGGATATAAATGAACAGCCAGATGGAAGAGATTCATAGGGAAAAACATGTGGAAAGGGATAGGAAGTTTCCATGCTTTTTCCAGGGTCTTCCATATTTTCAGCTAACTAGAAGCTCCCCGAATCTAGTCCTTTTTTTTTTTAATAGTCTTCACTATGATTGATTACATCATTGACCATTGGTGATCAGCTCAACTTTTAGCCCCTCTTCCTTTTCTGCTGGGGTGTATGTTTAGGAGTGTAGAAAGGTCCAACCCTGGGATCTATTAATTGGCCTGCCAACCTGCCTCCAAACTAAGGCTATCCAGGAATCTCAGTCACCACTAATCTTATTAGTATGCAAAAGACACTGACCACTTCAGAGATTCCAAGGGTTTTTGGAGCAGTGATGCAGGAAGAAGACCAAATATGTGTTTTAATAACAAGTACCATAGACGGGATGGCTTAAGAGAAATTTATTTTGTCACAGTTCTGGAGGCAGGAAGTTCAAGCTCAAGGTCTTGGCAGAGTGGTCTCTCCTGCATTCTCTCCTTGATTTGCAGATGGCCATCTTCCTACTGGGTCATCAGATGGCCTTTCTCCTTTGTGGACATGCTCTTGATGTCTCTTCCTTTCCTTATGAGGACATTCATTCTATTAGATTAGGCCCCCAGTTTTATGGTTTCATCTAACCTACTTATCTCCTTTAAGTCCCTCTATGAAATACAGTCACATTGGAGGTTAGGACTTAGATGTGCCAATTTTCAGGGGACGCCAGTGAGTTCGTGACCGTTACCAATGAAGTCAAAGCCTCCATTTCTTCAGTGTACTTTATTAAATATACAGAAACCAGAGAAAGCCAACACCATTCACAGGTGCAAGAGGGTTTGGGGCTCTGTGCGAACCTATTTGACCTCCATTTCCTTTCTTCAAGTGGCCAGTGAGGATTTGTGTCCACTGAATGAACAGTATGTAAACAGCCAACAGATGCTCCTCTGGCCAAGGTGTTCAAAGGCTCAACCTCAAACAACATTGAAACTTGTCAAGACAAAGGCAGGCGATATGATTCCATTAAAGAAAGGGAGTTCTCAAGGGGCAAGAGCATTTTGGAACTGACTGTCCTGCAGTGCAGGATGTACAATTGGAAGAATCATCCTTTCAAATATCAAAGAAACTGGACTCAGAGCTTGTTTTCTTAGAATAGGTTTGGAAGTTGGAGACTGTGATTATATAAACTGGCCCTTCCATTCCCAACATGCATACCAAGAGCCAGCGAGACAGTGATGAATTACCCAGGATGCGGTTCGAATAATTTAATAAAAAGAGGTGGAAATGGGGTCTTTAATTCCTAACCTTTGGCGCTGTGGCTAAAATCCATTAATAGAACATGGATTAAGAAGTCCAAAGTAAGATTACTCTGCATCACCCGCCAGTGAATCACTCTGGCACTTGGGTCAGAATTAACATCTGAGAATTCTTTGAAACTTTATGGCAGGGATTTCTCCCCTCCCCCTGGCTTGGCTTCTTATCCTCTTTAGCAGAGGAGATAGGAAATCTCTGGCATCCATTCAAAACTCATTCAAACCACAGGGTAGAACCTCAAAGGAGGCCTTTGGGGATAGATGAGGTCAATCTGATGGCTTATATCATAGTTTTCATTTGAAAAAAATTCTTTCATAGTATCAGTAGGGAGAATTATATCACAATATGTAAATAGATACAGCAGGATTTATAAATCCACATGCGTTCCCTTAAGCAGTAGTTTTCAAACATTTGATGACCTTAGAACTCTAAGTTCAAAGGAAATTTTACACTGAAGTAAAAACGAACAAAACCGACAAAAAGGAAGTTGCTCTGCTTAAATAAGAATGTGGGATCCTAGACCCCAGCCCTTTCCATTTCACACTTTTGAGTGATCTTCCAAGAAGAAAGATTGAATGCATTTCTGTAGGAGTCTGATCTCCTACACTGAATTTCTCTCAGTGAACTGCAGAAATGGGTGCATGAAAACTGATTGTTAAGTAGGAAGTCACACTTATTAAATTTAGAAAAATATTTTGAAAATGAAGTGTGGTCTTCCTATGTAATGTGGACAGTAAAGGAAATGCATTTCTCCCACTGTAGGAGCATTTAAAACATGTTGTTGAAAGCAAACTATTTTTTTAAAATATATTTTATCAATTAGGTATGCATTTTTAATTTACCAAGGGATGTAATGTTGAAGAGGGAAGGGGGAACCCTAGAAACTGAAACCAAGGGAGATAATTACATAAAAGTACTTTTGACCTACAGAATGTTTTATAAGAATAAATGTTGATGAAGATGATATTCTGCTCCTTCTTTTAACAAAAACCATAATACACCTTTAACATTCAACCCTAAACCCTTTAATGGAAATTCAGAAAAAGGAAAACTATCTTGCCTGATGTCCTGCAGTTAGTTACTGATGCATATAACACCAGAACATAATAGATTCTTGCTGGAGAACATTGTGATCAGTCATACAAACCTGATAATCAGAGGTCAATTGGAAATTAAAAAGGAATAATTTACTTTGTCTTGCACAAAAACACGTTTCATTTATACCTAACCTGGATCCCAAGGAACTCCTTTTCCCTGGAACACTAAAGATAAATCTGTCAGTCTGGACCTGCAAGTATAGACCATGTTTTACACAGAGACCTTAGATTTATTTACAAAGTAAGGTCCAAGGAGGAAAGGCACCCTGTCTTTACAGCCCTATAGTTGCAGGTTTGGATCATTATAGAGTGGAATCTCATTTTATATCATTGGTGGTGAGTTTTTAAAATCAGGGAAGAAGGTATAAAGATTGTGCAAAATAATAATTATTCTTGAGAATCCTTTGGACTCTTAGAATCTGAATGAAAAATCACATATTATTTTGTCCTTGGAAATTTGGCTTACATGTTCCTTTTCCTGTGATGTTGGAAGCCAAGATCACTTTTGAATTGAGAAAGGTAACATAAATGAAGGGGAATTTTGTCCTCTTTCAGCTTGATTGTTTGACTCTGCTGAGGATTTGCAACTGATCAGATTCCTATACAAATTTAGTTGTTTGATTCACAAATTGGCCTTTGGTGATAGCACAGACTTGAAACTCAAATCAATTTGAAATGAGGATATAGTAACAAAGACACAGTGATGTTGAAGAAAAATGGCAAATGGAGTGAAATTATAGAGCGGGACCACTAACTCTGCCAACTGACCTTAAGTACCTTCATCTGTGCTATGTCTGGGTTCAGAAGAACATCAAAGGTTGTGTTGGTTGGTTGTCTCCACAAATCTATCAACAGTCTCTCCCACCTGTGTTTGTGCATTCCACTTCTCCCATTGAGACCTGGAACCTAACCATGTCCTCTCCCCTTGCATCTGAGCTGGTCTTGTGGCTTGAATTGGCCAGTAGCATGTGGCAGAAGTAACATTGCACCAGTTCTAGAATTGGCCTTTTAGAGGATTGACAGCTTTTGCTATCGGTCACTTGGGGCCTGCGTCACCACATAGAGAGTCCAACCTGTCCCCAGTTCTTCAGCCACCACCACTGAAGACCCAAATGTGTGACTAAAGCCACTCAGTTCATTCTAACCTCTGCTGAACTCCCAGCCAAGTAATGCAGAATAAGTGACTGTGATGTCAGTCATAGGGAGAAGGAGAGCATTTAGCCAAACCCTTCCTACACTTCCGAATCATGAGCACATAGATGTTTTGTATTATTTGAAGCATGGAGTTTTGAGGTGCTTCCTTATATAGCTGTAGCTAACGTTCAACCAGAGGTGTGCTGATAGATTTTATTTTGTAGACTCTTCCCTGACCCTCTTCCTTCCTTCAGATAGGCCCTTTGGCTTTGACATCCTCAGATGTTGCCCAGAATCACTGCAAAGAAACCAAAATCAAACACCAGGGACTTCCTCAGGGGTGGACGTTGGATGACCTTCCCTTCTGTTCAGATGATGGAGCTGGAGGAGTTTCCCTGATGGAGTTCCTTGATGTGGTTCTTGGCTTTGTAGGCATGGTCACCAATGCAGATCAGAGTTTCTTAAATTTCACATTCCATATTATCTTACTGGTAGTTGGTTTTCAAGTCCCATTACAAAGGTGGCATGTAAAGACCAAAAATAGGAAGTGAGACAGTTAAGGAGTAAGGAGGGTTAACAGAATGAACTTCCAGGAAAAGCAGGTGTTACCATGAAAAAAATAAGATGCAACTTCAATGACTTACAAAATGGCGAGTCTACTTCTGTAGCAAATGTGGATGACTTTTGGAGCCAGATGGTAATAGTGTCATTTCAATCATTTGTAAAACAAATTTGTCTGGAAAAAAGTTAAATCATTGTGTAAAAACATGGAATGTCTTTATCTTTCTAGTACCATAGTGAACCTTGTTCCCTGAAACACAGTCGTTGCATGTAACCATGACCATTAAACAGTAAGATCCACTTCTGTTGGATGGAAAAACACTATAAACATGATGTGCCATTTAAAATATACAAATATAGCACTGATAGACCAAATTGAGATTTCTTGATAGAAAACACCTTTTAAAATCTTGACAGGGTAAAACACTCTGCTTAATATTGTTCCTTGTATTAGTTGAAAACTCAGTTAAATTCAGTAATGTTGGCATCTATGCCCACATTTTAAGTTTATGGAAATAATGATGACATAGAGGCTGATGAAATAAAGAATTCTTATTACCTTCAGTGCCTTGGAAGAATCTCATACCTGTGAACTACCGAAAAACACTTTGCCACACCATCTGCTCTCCCTTGTCCCATCCCCTGTATCAGAGGTAGTTCTGTCCTCTGTTGATAAGTGTCTGGTAGAAATTTTATTAAGAGTTTCCAGTGAAGCATCAGTTGCCTTTAATACTTGAGAGAAAATTGAATGGAAGGATTCAATTACTCATGTGAAAAATGAACCTTCTACCCAAGGTTTGGCCACTGCTAGTATGCTTGTTTTAAAACTGAATTATAGTTGCAATACATTTGCCAGAGACACAGACATTAATTTCTCTCAAACCATTCAAGATGGGGAGGACAGAATAGGAGGGAACACAGAGAAAATAAGATAATAAGAGCTTCCCGTTGATTTATTCACCTTTGTGCAAAGTAATGGGGACAGGCAGGAGACTGCCCCAGGAGCCTGGAAGAGAGATAGAGGAACTGTGAAGGGAAAGATTTCAGGGCAGCCTGCCAAACACATAGTTAGATTGTTGTTCCTAGATGATATAAGATCACTTTATTTCTCTAGCTGCTTTATAAAAATACATATGCATAAAATATGCCGCATGATATGGCTGGAGTGAACGAAAGCCACTCTATTTATATAGGAAAAGGTTGTATTCATAACCTGTCTCTCTGTTAACTCATTCTTTAAATAAAGATAAACTGAGCCTGTGAATAGGGAAACTGAAGTTGTGATTTCAGTGCACTTGATTCTGGTAGTGCATGAGAGATTGGATCATGGCCCACCTGGGCAGATGGATGGGTCCAGAGGCATAAAATTGACACCACACACAAGTCTGTATATGTGAGCTATCCTGGTTCACAAGGAGGTCCTGTCCCTCACCAACCTGTTGTCAGATCAGTTAGTGCAGGTGGGAGAAGCATAGGATCACGAATCTGTGTAACACCTCCTCAGACATTAATGAGCTCCATGTAGGACCTAAGTTAATAATTTGAGAGGTCCAGTGCAATGTGAAAATGTAGGGCTCCTTAAAAAAAAGATTGAGAAACTTAAGAATGCAATAGCAGAGCATTATATTCAAGGCAGAATCCTTTTTAGCATGGGACCCATCTGAATGTGGGATGTCTGCTGCATACCCTCAAAGTCCATTTTGGTTTCATGATTATATGACAAGAAATTTCTTGTGTGTTAAAATAAGCCAATAGCAAGTAAGCAGCTTTTTTCACTCTATGGTGTGGAACATTGGTGGGGACATTTAGCAATGTTATTGGTCAAGTTTGACCTTCTTTATATTATGGAATATAAGTCTTAATTCCCAAGAATTTCTCCTCCTGTTTTTAAAATCATGCATTTATGCAAAGGGTCTGTGCATCCTCTTTGTTATCTGTGTGGCAGGGAACAGAAAGCTTGAGGCCATTGGTCTCATGGAGAAAAAAAAATTATATTAACAAAGAAAAAGCAAAACTTCTTCATCTATAAAAGAAAGTCAAGTTCTCTCAGTACATTAAAAATTAGTCCTAGACTTTTTTAAAAAACAACTTATATACCTATTTTTGTCTCCACATGGAAATATTAAAAAGTAGTATGAACTTATTTATTTTGGCACTGGCATTATAGGCAAAGTTGGCAGGTTTATCTATGTGAAAAGAGAGACTGAAACCTAAATTCTTCCTATAAAGTTTGGGCTCTGAAGTTGAACTTCTGGGGAAAAAAATGAGAATGGGAGGAAGTATAACTTTTCTTGCTTGGACCATAGAGGTATCACTAAACCCAAGTGTATGACTTTGACTTGTGAGTTCTAAAACATATTCCTCTCTGCCTAACAGCTGCAAAATGCATAACTCTGTGGTTCTCTAAGTCATTCAGTGAAGGTTCTGGAGTCACCAGAAAAATTTGCTGATATTTCAGTTTCTGTGCTTAATGAGAGAATCTAGTATAATTGTGTAGATTTGCTCTTTTTCCCATTTTCATGGCTCAGGGTGTAGCCAGTGGGTTAGGAAAAGTCAAGAAATCATTCATTAGCAAAAAGAAAGCAATATGACATCAACTTGGCATTTGTCATTGAATCAAGTGTGTTTCTGGTTTACAGATATTTTTATAAGAGGGGGGAAATTGATTTGGAAGAAGAAATATACCATAATACCTTTGGTCAATTTTTTTTTTTTTTTGGGTACTAGAGATTGAACTCAGGGGCACTTGACCACTGAGCCACATCGCCAGCCCTATTTTCTGTTTTATGTAGAGACAGGGTCTCACTGAATTGCTTAGTGCCTCGCCATTGCTGAAGCTGGCTTTGAACTCGCAATTTTCCTGTCTCAGCCTCCCTAAGTGCTGGGATTACAGGCTTGCGCCACCGTGCCCGGCTCCTTTGGTCAATTTTTACAAGTTGTAAATTTGACATTTTTTTAATTCATCCATCTAAAAAATATAGTCTATCCTCAATTATTCCCAAATTTGCATTTGCAAATTTGTCTACTCATTAAAATAGATTTTCAATTCCAGGATCCATATTTGCAGCACTTTCAGTCATTTGAGGATATGCATGGAGTTGAAAAGTAAATTGCTTGAGGTTTGCAGGTGAGGTGACAGTCTGCCTTCTTGTTCAGCTTTAATGCCATAAACTGCTTTTATTGTTTTTAAAAAATTACTTCATGACATGTTTTTCATATTTTTATGCTTTTGGTTTGGTGATTTCACTGTTTAGCTCATTATGTCCTTTTATTCCATATATGGAACACCTATAAAACTTTAAACAAGTATATAATATGTGGTACAATTATATAAAAGTTTTATGATGATAGGAAGAAAATTATATTATAACCCAATATTATTATAATGATATGCATGAGCTCTGGATTATTATTTCCACCTATTTTAATGAACCTGTGTCAATTTCATTGAAATATCCTCAGAATTGAAAACTTGAGATTTACTAGCTTAAACTGGTCCCTAAGCAGAATATTCTAGTGCTGCCTTGCATCCCTTTAAGCACTAGAAGTTCTTGTAGAGAAAATTTGTATTAGATAAGCATCCTGAAGGCATATGTTATGGTGCTTTTGGCCATGGGCTCAGTGTTAATGAACTAATACTGTATACTAAATAAGATTTCTTTTAGTATAAACACATAAAGCAAGGTTATGAAGGTGATGGATTCAACAGTTGACAAAAATGTAACTAAAAGCTCTCAGGAACCTAGCCCTGTGTTTCCTCTAGGAGCAATCGTTCAATATTTAGTGTTCACAGCAGCTTTATAGAACATAACTAGTTAGAATAATAAGAACTGACTATATGGGTGAATCCATTCTGTTCAAAGCCCCAAGGTTTGCAAAGTGTGACACAATGTGCCCTATCTTCAAAGAGTATCTAATAACAGTAGTTGGCATTTTGTACTTATTTCAAGCACTTTAAATGTAGTATCTGCTCTAATTCTATCAGCAATACTGTAACTTTAACTTTATGTGTAGAAATAAGACTCAAATTAGTACAGGAGCTACTCAGTGTCACAGCCAAGAATTGAACTTGATTCATTGATTCTCCACATCTGTGAATTTATTCATCCTCTTGTGTTCTTCTATGTGTGCAGCCCAGAAACAGAAAACTTGCATGTTGCTATTGTATAAAACCTAATGCCTTAATGCCTGTGATAGCTCCAGGGTCCATAGAGTTGGAAAAAAAAAAAAAAAAAAAAAAAAAAAGGAAGCCACTAAAATAGATATTTTGGCTACTTTTCTTGAGTTCATCCTAATTCTTTCTCTACATTGCTTCAATACATCTGTACAAATGTTTTCAGAGAAGCTCTGGAATTTACAGTCCGTAATATGTTTAATCCTTTCTTTTCCAATTTATGTCATTAAATATAAGGCAGGAGTTTTAGGCAAACAAGGAAAGAACTTTATGTCATGATTCTATATTACAATAAATGGCATTTTATATTTTGTTTTGGTTTTCTGTTTCATTTATTCTTATCCTATTTGAATAATATATACACCCCACCCAGAGCTTTAGGTTTGTTTCCATGAAAGTAACATCTTTCTATCCTTGTGCAATCAGTTTTCTCTTATGTTTATGTATTTATGTTCATATTTATTATTTATATTATACTTATTATATATATTATATTTATTTATATTATTATAAGCATATGTGTGTATGTGTTTGTGTGTGTATGCCTTAAAAATAGCTTTTCAGATTACAAGAATTTTTATGTATTTTATTATTTTTTCTTGTTTTCACTTTAAAGATTTGGGGATTATTTTAAAGTGGGATCTGTGTTCCAGACTTTTTCCTTCCAGACAGAACTCTGGACAATGGCATTTTTTTTTTCTCTTGTTCCTTCAAGGTTGCTGTAAGTATAAAGTGAGGTAACTTCCACAACTCACCTTAAGCAGTATCTGGTTTAAATATTAGTTCCTTTATTCCACTAAGCAGTTAAATTTCTGTTCAGTACTTGAGGCCATTTATAAAGCTACTGTGGAAATGAGAAAGCCCAACTTGTACAGATATTACTCTGTGTAGTAACGGAATTCTTTTTACAGTTCACAAAGGACACTCCCCCTGCCCCCAGCCCCTGCAACTCCATCCTTTTTGTTTAATTTAATCCTGTGAAAAGTAGGGAGTAGGCACTATTGCTTTTTTTTTATATATAAAATAATGAGATGTCTAGAGAAGGTAAGACTATTTAATGATTAATCAAGAAATCAGGTGCATGCATGTGCTGGATTATCTCGTGCTTTATATGGAGCATGTATAAAACATATATATGCTTTATATTATAGCAGGTGAAAATGATGAGTCATGGTGGAGATAGAGAAAATATAACAGGTTATTTTCAGTGACATAGTAACATATATGCATTACATTTTAGCATATGTATGTCATATATATGAAATACCATTTTGCTTATTTGCAAATATTTCGTAGAAGTATTCAACAGAGATTATTCAAAAACAAATCTGACTCCTCCATGCTGCTTTTGATGCTTTTATCTTCTCTGCCCAGAAGTCTCCAGTTTCAGACTTTTATCTGATAGGATTATGGAGAACGGTTGTCTTTCCTCATCTTTGGTGTCCTGTCAACAGATACCGAAGAACTGCTTTACTCTCTTGTAAATTCCTAATTCCCAGATTCCTTTGCTGCATTGATTTGTTTCATTTTCATTCCTAGCCCCCTTCAGCCCTTGGATTCTCTCGGAAAATATTTCCTCACCCTATTACCCGCATCTCCTTGCCACCAGGTCTTCAGCTTGTTCCTGCAGTGCTAAGCTTTATTTTCTGATTTCTGTGACTTTGGCTTCCTCTTTAGAACTTGCTTCTTCCTCTTTGTCAGCCCTAAAACTGCTTTTTGTGGAATTGAACTCTGAGCTTCCACCTGGCTAGCTCCTGGTTTTTTCTGTGTTCCTTTGCTAATTAAGTTAACTCTGTTCTCTCATGTTATTTGATGACAATCAGTCCATTTGCAAATGCAATTGTAAATGAACCTGTGTGTAGCCAGCACTTACAAGGGCACAAGAGCATGGGAGATCTTTTTTTTTTTTTTGTTAAAAATTTTTTAAAATTTATTTTTGGTACCTGGGATTGAACCCAGGGGTGCTTAACCACTGAGCCACATTACCAGCCCTTTTTATTTTTTATTTTGAGTCAAGATCTCTGTAAGTTATGGAGGGCCTTGCTAAATTGCTGAGGCTGGCTTTGAATTTACGATCCTCCCACCTCAGCCTCCCAAGTCCCTGGGGTTATAGGTATACGCCAATGGAGCATGGGAGATCTTTATGAGCTCAGGAGATCCCATGTCTGAATTTAACAGCCTCCTCTCCATCTTTAACAGCTCTGACCAGAGGAGTCACTGGGGAGATATCTGTGGCTTTTCTGACTCCAAGTGGGCTGCTTCAACTCATCTGGCTGATTGTGCTTGCAAAGAGGCTTGATTTTCAACTCTAATTACCAGCCACTAATTCAAGCCTGGTCTTCTGATCATTCATCTTTTAAGTGTTCAGCTTCTGAATCCCATTTGGTTCCTCATCCTCCCTCTCTTTCCTACCACCTCCCCTTGATGTGGCCAGAATAGTTAACTCGGACAATTAGTAAATGCTGAATCATTGAGTCCATGAATGAAGCAAGTGTCTGTGTGAGGTATACAACTTCCTGAGTGGGTTTAATGGAAGCCTAAAGAGATTTTTCACAGATTCATGGGTTTTCAAAGGAGAAATTTGCATATTAATAAGAAGCTGTTCAGACTGATTCACTTAATGTGTTTGGAGTAAGTATAATTAAATGTCAAGGGAGATATATCATGAAGTAATGAAGCTGAAGCCAATTTATCAAAAATAAGGTCTGGAGAGAGACATTTCAAATAATAAACAGTTCTCTAACCTTCCTTTTTAAGGTGATTTGCTTAGTCTGGGCCAAGATTTACATGTTTTTTGAGACTCAGTTCAAACAAAGATGCTGGGAACGAGGTGGGGGGTGGGGAAGGAGAATGGACATTTTTCCTATTCAAGTTTATAACATTCAAAGAGGTCTTTCCTGTCTGAGCCACTTTTAAAGGAGACACAACCTATTTAGTTTCCCTCAGATATTGGAATATGGTTAGTATCGGCACCTTGTATGCGTCCCCTAAAACACCCCCAAATATAACTGCCATTTGCAAACTTTTGTTCTGATAGAAGAGAAGGTAATAAACACAGGAATTGTATCTATAAGCAACATTGATAAAAATTTCACCCTGGGTTCTTGATAGTGAAGAGCTTTACAGATGAGCATGTCTAATGAATGGTCACTCACTCTGAACAAACTCAATCCATGCTTTGCTTGAATTTACATAGGAGAAGTTGTGACAAAATTTTTTTGAGACTCATGCAATAATAGGTGGATTTTCTGAATTCCAAATAACATTAGGGTGACCTCAGGGACCCTTGCTAGACCTGACCACATAGAAACACCCAAGAGCATCTAGACTGTGTTTATCAGGGTGTGAAAACCATTGGGTTTATTTTTAGACATAGTGGAGCAATCAGGACCCTCCCTAGCCCATCCTGAAATGATCTCAGGAGAAAAAAGAATTGAGTCAATGCCATAAAACCAAAGCACAGAAGAGGGGAAGTGCCTGCTTTGTACTCGAGTGTCACACTCACAAAATGGAAAGTCACATACCCAGAGAGATTGAGTTGTTATGCTTTGACTGACTGAATCTTGTTGACTGTGGCCACTGGGAGGATTAAGCAGAGAAATACCAAGATTCAGGAATATAATTAAACTTAAATTTTGGGTGGTAGCACATTCTCCCAACTCCTACAAAGGCAGCTATCCTTGAAAAGCATTGAGAATAATCTATTTTGTCCTATACCCTGACAGATTTTTTATGCACAATTTTTAAAATTTGATGTGATCCTCTGTCCTCGGTCATGGTGCTGCCTTTGAAATCTGCCTGTCTTGATTTCAGGTTCTGCCATTTCCCCTTGTCATCTGGGTAACTGTGCACAAGTTACTTTAGTTTCATCATCTGGAAAGAGGAGATAATAATTCCCACCGTGTTTGGTTTTTGTCAGGATTAGAGGTAGTGTGTGCGAGCTACCTTGTCATCATTACTGTTGTGATAATTATCATTCAACCCATGACCTTATATAGCCAACTTTTTTGGACTTATTTACAGACATCCCTTATACTTAAAAATGATTGAAGACACGGAGCCCTGCAATTTCCTTTTAACTTTATTCAAAGCTAAAAATAAGAACTAGATTTCAGATGGGATTGTGTATGTGTGAGTGGGAGAGTATTTGAGGAACTGTGTTGTATTTGTTCAGAGCAATGAAAAGTAAAGCATTTCTTTCAGATATCAAGCCTGTAGTCATACCCTTTTTTTCTGATTACTTGGCGAACTTACTGTGTGTGTGTGTGTGTGTGTGTGTGTGTGTGTGTGTGTGTGTGTGTTTGCAAGGGGGTGTGTAAAGTGTGTAGCTAACTAGATAGACCCATAGGTAGATTACAGTTGTGGTGTCAATTGTAGAAATTTTTAAAGAATCATCCATTGCCAACTCTGAGCATATAATAGAACCACTGCTGACTAAGTGGGGAAGGTGTTTAGCACCCACATTTTTAACTGCCCTCTAACCTCATCAGGTGAGCTTCAAACATTTCTATGGAACTTCTAGGATTGTGTTCAGTTTAGTTGGAAAGAAAAGCTCATTGGCTTGCATTTTTTTCTCTAGCTATGTTGAATAGGTTTTAAAGGTTTAGTAATTGTTTTAGTAATGTACAATTGTAATCCCATCACTAAAACTTAAAACGAACCCATGAATATTATTTCACTGTGGTCACAAACAGTAAGACAACTTTATATAAATGTGCCTTAATTTTGCAGTCTAGAAGCTCTTTCCACAGATGATTGTTTCAGCAAACGCTAAGACTTGAATATCTTATTCATATATTCAAAAGTATGTTTCCAACTGTGAGCTTTTCTTCTCAGAAACAGCAAATTTAAAATTCTCAGGTCCTGCTATTAACAGTCTCCACTGATTGATGTTTGGAAGGACCGTTCCTGTACCTGATTTGGAACAAAGTCCTACCTTTGACTTTATTCTTGGGTCTAGAGGTAAGGAGTTTAAGAATAAGAGATGAAGCTTTGTGAAACTAGAAGGCAGTTCTTTCCTTTTCCTTTTTTTTTTTCTACTACTATCAAATTTTGATATCAAATGCTTTTGAATTCCCCAAAGTCAACCCACAAAAGGTATTCCTTATGTTATTTCCATAGTGTTCATAGAAGTTATGAAAATAGGAGGATTGTATGATCAAATATGAATGGAAAATGGATTCAACAAATTAAGTTGACTTTTAAGGACTTTTAAGGGCTATTTCGGGGATTCACAGTGAGAACTCAAATGGGATTTGTCATACAGTTTTTCCCACATTAAAATGACTGGGTGCCATTTATCACATAAACCTCATAGGACACTGTTCCTTGGCACAGTTAGGGGAAGGCATTATTTTGTTTGTGTAATTAAAGCAAATCATTATTTATAAAAAGAAATCTTTAGGATGGACGGCTTTTATTGTTGGAATCTAGTATTAAGGAAATTATTTCAGGACCCCACCAGCGAGTCTTTTTCTATCCTGAATAAGTAGACTTTCAATTCCTTTCCTGAAAATGGGAGCCTGGAGAGTGAATTTTACATGATAGATTGATGTTATGATATGATTGATTTTACTGTACCATGAGACAAGCAATTCATTCTCTTCCCTAACAAATAGCAGGTGCTATTCGTTCAAGGAAACCACCTACATAGAAGTAAAATATCTTTTCTTAGGGCTGTCAAAAGTACTATGCTATGGAATTCTCCATATTTTATTGCTTTGGGTAGCTCATTATTCTCCAAGGGCTACCATTTTTCCTTTATCAGAGTCTACAAGCCAATAGAAGCATATATATGGGGCCTTTATGACAGCTGTTTATATTGGATCCTGTATTTCCCAGCTTTACTCCCCAGTCCACCCACACCATTGCATATGTCCACACTCTTTTTCCATGCTCACCCCGTGGCCTCACATCCTGCAACTTTATATCATTGTTCCTTTGTGCATGTGTTCACCCATCTGATTAAAATCCCTGTTTTCTTCTTTTCTACCCATTAAACTTCCTACTCATTCTTCAAAGGTAAACCCCAAAGCCAGTCCCTTCATGACTTTGCATTCTCCCTCTTTGGTTTGTGTGTTCCTTTGTTTGCAACTCAGTGTCTGTCACCATTTGGGTTTTCTGGGAAGTAGATCCTGAGATGGAGCTAGAAGTACAAAAGGTGTTTTGGGGGAGGGACATCTATAAAGGAGA
This sequence comes from Geosciurus inauris, assembly GCA_004024805.1. Taxonomy (NCBI): domain Eukaryota; kingdom Metazoa; phylum Chordata; class Mammalia; order Rodentia; family Sciuridae; genus Geosciurus; species Geosciurus inauris. The sequence continues at coordinate 47,780 of PVHX01006496.1, read as the reverse complement.
AGGGAAGGAAGGTGAGTTGGGCAAATCCCTTTGATTCTTGACAGTCTCTTTCTGCCTGGTGGGGAAATCTGAGTAATGATGGCTTATGCCAGGAGTCCCAGTAGTGTGCTAAGTCTGAGTGCCACCACTTTGTCTGTCATTGATCAAGATCCACCTGGAGGAGGGCATGTGCTGAGATCGACCCTAATGACAACTGTCAGCTGACTCCAGTTCCAAAGCTGGATGACAAGTGCTTCCTTAAAGGGGGATCTGAGTAGCTGATGCATCTGTGTCTGCCATATTGCCTACCTTTTTGTTGTCTATCATAATTTTTATTTCTTGACCTATAAACCTAGAATGTTAGATGGATGTAGAAGGGACTTCAGACATCACGCATCCAGCCTTCACATTTTGCAGATGAAGAGATAATTTGTTAGGTTATGATTTCTTTGATTGTATGATCCCTGCTGAACTGAATCCTAAATCAGAATCTAGTAGGTCAGTCTAGTCATTCCCATTGCTACATCCCTATCCCAATCACATGTATCATAGTATCTGTTTCTCTGGTCACCCCAGGAGGCACTGCCTTTTCTAGGGGGCCAAGAAAAAGGAGTGCTGATAAATGTCAGGTAAGAAAGTGAGAAAATTATTAGTGATATCTGCACTATGCCATTGTGGTTCAATTATATGTTTTTTGTTTGTTTTTTAAAAAAGCGTTTATTGACACAAATCATTAGGCTTTTGTGACATAAAGTTCCCAAACAGGGGCTGGGTTTGTGGCTCAGTGGTAGAGCGCTTGCCTAGCATGTGTGAGGCACTGGGTTTGATTCTCAGCATCGCATATAAATAAATAAAGAAAATAAAGGTTCCTCAACAACTAAAAATATATATATATATATATATATTTTTTTTTTTTTTTAAAAGTTCTCAATTACAGGTAATGAAAGGGAGCTGAAATCCACAAAACCAGATCAGTTGCAGCAAGAGTGGGGCATCTATGAACAAATTTTTGTTATTAAAAAGGAAGAAAATCAGTGAGCAGAATGGGAGTCAATTGCAGCAGAGTTTGTTTCCATTTCTGTTGATTGGTCACCCTTCCTAGAGGCTGCTTGGCTGCACACTTATCTTAGATGCATTATCAAAACTCTGCCTGCCTGAACTCCTGGCGCTGTGCAGTGAGCCATCTCTTTGCCAGTGGTGGTTGGAGGGAGGAGCACCACTCCTCACCAGGGCTCTGCCCAACTCCAGTGGTGACTGATAATGCTTTAATTACCAAACCCAAAGCAGGTGATGTCTGTCTGCTTGGTCCTGAAGGCTCTTGATTACTCAGCTCCCTCCCTAAAAGGAAACACTTTCCACATCAATAATTAAACAGAGCAATTAGGGGAATTTAAAAAGTATAATTAGACAGAATCAACTCTGTGTCCCTTGAGCATTTTATCTCTTTTTCTTCTTCATGCTCCATACCCTCCCTCCTCTTTCTCTAAAGTATCCTTTTGTGGATGTAGCAGGCCTCTGTTCTGGGTCTTTAAAGCCCAGACAGGAGAGGGGAAAAAAATCAATTTATAAAGGTGAACGTGAGGAGCAGAAGGTAGGCACAAACCCAGCCTATCTGGTTTCAGTCCTGGGCTTGCTATTTCTTACCATCAGACAGCCTCAGCTCATATGGCTGCAGAAGGGGAAACAGGGTAGGTTATTTGGGGATGGCACTGTAGTTTTGCAGGAGAACTCTGGGCAATAAGGTTCCCTGTCCTTGGAATACTGCCCAGGCTGCAACACCATGTGCAGCAGCCCTGAAGGTCACCATAGGAAACAACCTTGGCAAGTACCTGTCACTTGCTTCATTGATCTAGTACCCTCAGGTAGAGAGAATCTGTTTTTCTTTTCTTTCTCAAGGAAACAAAAATCAGTCTTAGTCTGCACAGTCTTAGTCTGTTTTGTGTTGCTATAACAAAATACCCAAGGCTGGATCTAAACAATGAGGCTTATTTGGCTCACAATTCTGATGGTAGAAGGTTCAAATAGCAAGGCTAGAACCCTGGCAAGGGCTCCCTGGCTGCTTCACAACATGGCAGAGAAACAGAAAGGAAAATAGCCCCATGCAGAAGTCTGGCCTGGTACTACAACACTACAGCAGATGAACACTAATGCGGTCAGGAGGATGGATCCTCTGTGACCTAATTACCTTCCACTGGGGACCCACTTCTAAAAGGTTCCACCAGACTATAAGGCACCAATTAAAAAAAAAGTGGAAAGAGAAAAAAAATTTTAAAAAAGAAGTTTCCATCAAACCTAGAACCAAGCCTTGAGCGCATGAAAATGAACATTTAGGGATAAACCACAGCATGAACTGAGCAGATAATATTCAAAATGTGACAATAAAAGACACATCCTATGTTAATCTAGTAATATGAATTTTTATGTATAAGTCTCTTATACATAAGTGTTAATGGCCAAGGAAACAGTCACAATAAGGGAAAAACATTGTTAGTATTGGAGTAAGACCAGTCGCCATCCACCTACCAAAAGTTTTATTAACTTGAGTGCAGGAAGTTTTGATTGAGGATGGGCAATCAAGTCAGGAAACATGAAGGGAATATCACCCTGGAAAAGAAGTTGAAGGATTCAGATGCTCAGACACTAGGGTGAAGGGTGGGCATACTGAAACATGGCGACCAAGGACAGACACCCAAGACACCCTGGGGAGACACCAATTGTCCAGGATGAAGAAGCATCGTCCAGGCCTGCAGATGGTCATTTTGGGGCTGTCACACCGATAATGAACCCTCCAAGGAGGTCATGTCAGGCTTAGCTGGGCCCTCAGGACCCACCTCAAGTCTCTACATTGGCAGAGGCGTCCCTGCTCTCACTCCTACTCTAACTCCTCCACCTAGGATATTTGACTTTTTGACAAAGGAAATCACAGGCAAAAGGTAGTATTTCTCTTCTCCCTTCCTCCACCCTGAAAGATTTCCCGAGGATCTCAGAAAAACAATACATTTCAGCCCTAAATATGAATAGATATAGATTCACCTCTGGCGCCCTTTGTGGTTGGCAAAGAGAAACATGATCAGACATAAGAATTGGTCATTTTAAAGAACAGAACTGACTGGCAGAAGCAGAGTTGAGTGTCTTCCTTTTCTGTGCCTCTGTGATAGAGTTTCAGTGGAAAGTGGGAGAAATTTTGAGAAAATATCTAATTTGTGTTTTCAAAATTTCAGCCAGCAATTGTAAAAGATTAACTGAATACCGTAAAAAAATAATGAAAATGGCCTAAAAGTATCCTGATTGCAAAGAGAGCAATTTAAGGATAAAGGGGATAACAAACAAGAAAACCCTTCTGATCAGCTAGAGGAGAAAAGCAGGTTGCCTCAAAGAAGAAGCATGAAGTTGGCATTAGATGCCTCCCACAAAATATTATTTCAGAAAACATTAGCCTAATATTACAGTTATAAGGGGAAAATGTTTATGGCTTAAGAGTTTTTAACTATCCAAATGGCTAGTGTAAAGAACATTAAGCCATCACAATAAAAAGGAATGAACTAAAATTATATAATAAAAAGGGAACTAGACAGCTGTGACAGTTATATTATATGAGACATATTAAAACACTATAAAGTAAAGTTTAAAAATATAAGGATGTTCAAAACTGGCCAGATTTGTATGTGTGCACACACTCAAATAGATAAAAGAAAGAAAATAAAAATTAAGCAAGATGGGTCCAATTAACATCAGATAATTTGTAACTTAAGGTAAAATACCTTAAATGAAATAGATCCATTTTCATCAATCTAGCATGGAGTTCGTAGCTTAATATTCACGAACCTGAATGTGCTAGATGACATAATCATTTAACATCAAACTGTGAAATTTTGATGCTGTTAGAAATGCAGTTTTTTGTTTTATGTTTTTTATTTTTTGATTTCACACAACCGTAGATTTACATGATTGCAAATAAATATAAGAACAGTCCCATCTGCCCTTCACCCAGCCTCCCACAATGTCACCATCTTGTATAACTATAGTATAATATCAGAACCAGGAAACTGGTATGAATATAATACATATGGCAGGCAGATATTTCTGAAAATATAATAGTACTGGTGGATTATTCTAATACACCCATTTGAATCTTTGTCACCACAACTGAAACAGTATGAATAAAGATATGGAACTCTAAAAACATACTAAATTTTAATTTAATAAGTAGCTATTAGAAGGCTCCCTATTCTACCAGCCATCTTTTCAAATGTTTAAGGAACATTTATAAAATGCTTATATATTTGGTCACAGAAAAATATAAAAGATTTTCTTGAAAATTTAAATAGTATTAAGCTCAAACTCTGACTACAAGTAAAAAGTAATAACAAAAGGAAAATAAAATTCATAAAATTTTTTTTGGGGGGTACTGGGAATTGAACCTAGGGGTACTTACCATTGAGCTGAAGTACAGCCCCAGCCCTTATTTTGAGACAGGGTCTTGCTAAGTTGCTCAAGCAGGCTTTGAACTAGTGATCCTCTTTCTTTTGTCTCCCTGGGACAGATGTCATTGCCATAGTGTCCAGTTAAATCAATACATCTTAAAAACTATTTTCTTTTCAAACTTGTCTTAGTAAGGTAAAAAAAAAATTACTCATAGATGTTGGAAGAAATCCATATTAAATTTAAAACAACAACAAAGAGCATGCAATACATTACTGACAACAAAGGAAAATTTCTAAGTGGGAAACTAAAAATTCATCTCTTTGCATGGATAAATAATTGGATTTTTGAGAGTCAAATTACTCTTTTCATTGCTTTAAATTATTTTTTAACATGATCCACATTATTTCTATGAATATACAAAAAATACAAAAACTATGCTTATGGAACAGTATTTTCTCTTATACTGTGTTGTCTGATATTTTGTATCTTATTTTATTCTTAATCTTTTTTTTTTTTAATGTTGGCTGCAATCTTCTAAAGCAGTGGTTCTCAATCAGGGGACAGGAGATATTTGGTCATATCTGGAGATATTTTTGGTTCTTGTAACATCCTGAAAGGGAAGTGGCGGGAGGGAGATGCTATTGTCATTTAATGGGTAAATGCAGGGATGGATGTTCTTAAATCCCACCATGCAGAAGACAGTCCCACAACTAATGCCAACAGTGCCAAAGCTGAGGAACCTGGACAGGGGTGTGCACTGGTCTCAAAATGCTTCTTCCAGTTCTGGGATTACCAAGAAGGGAGAGACATCACCTGTAATGATATGCCAGAATTCTTCCAAGAGAAATATATAAGAGGAATTTGCATCTTTATGAGGACCTCACAAAGAAAGCCCATTTTCCCTTATTTATAGTGCTTAATGATCTACTCTTTCTTCAAGTTTATGTCAACTTCTGAAACTCAGGTCCTCAAGGCCATACAGGGGACTTTGAGGTTAAAACATTAATGAATGCTTCTCTAAGTGTCCATGAAAGCTGATTCATCACGCTGGGTGATTAGCTGTGTTAGGTTAGAACTAATGAGCTTCGGGTGCCAGTAGCTGGTGTTTGAGCTTAGTGGGGCATTGAGACTCAACCACACTCAACTTCTTTCTGACCTGCCTGGGCCTCTATTACTTCAATACCCAGTGATGAGAACACTGCTGAAATGGCTGTTTATTCCCCATCAGACTAATTACTTTTTTTCCCAAGATCAAGACTATATTTGGGAAGGGCTGAGACATCTGAAAGCAGAGAACATCCTGCTTATTGGGGCAGGGAAGCTCAGGCACTTTTTGTGCCCCTCTAAAGAAATAGGCCATTAGCAAAGAATCTGAAAGCAGAACACAAAGTGGAGGGACTTCTAATGTAGCCTTCACCAACCCAGACAAGAGGCAAGTTCTGAGCTAAAACTGAGAAACAGGAGTCCGGGAAGTCTGCCACTGCAGACAGCTGCGGCCACATAGAAAGGGTGACTGAGGGACCAGGAAGGCCCAGGAGAATCCTCACAAATGATGAAGAATTTGGAATGATGCACATGAAGTGTTTTGGGTTGAGAAATTTGAGGTTGTCACAGCAAGTGCTAATCAAACTTGACATGTAGGGATGTTGTTCCTGATTGTCTTATAAGTAAGCAATCTTTTAAAAACTCAGTGGAAACATTTGCATATTCATCAGCATTGTCAACTGTAATCAGAATGGATTGGTTTGATAGATACCCACTGACTGAGAAATATTTTAGAGGTTACCCTGGCCTGGAAGGTAGAGTCCAAGGTTTTTGTTCCTATTTGATTGGTATAATATTGGGCAAGTTACTTTATGTTTCCTCACCAGGGTCTCACAATGTGTAAATGTGTGACGTAATTTCTAAAGATCTGTATCCCCTCAAACATACTATAGATTTAAGAGGATTGGCTGATAATGGAACTGCTCAAAATAAAGTATATCAGATCTTATTTATATTATTACTCAAGCAGACAGAAAATAAAAACATACTGGGGAAAAGGAAGCTAGTAATGAGTAAAATATTTTAGTTAAAAGAGATAGAGTGTCAATTCCACCAGCATACCAAGTCTCCATTGCTTCTTTTCCAGGCATTTTAATAATTCAAGGGTAGAGGTAGGGAGCTGGTAACAAATGACCAAATTTTACTTCTATAGCAAAGGTACCTTCTTATTCCCACTAAGTGGCTCTGGAGAGTTAGACTTAGAGAAATTAAGATACTATGGGTCGGGCTTGGGTTTTGGCTCAGTGGTAGAGCACTTGCCTTGCACATGTGAGGTACTGGGTTTGATCCTCAGCACCACATAAAATAAATAAATAAGCAAATAAATAAATAAATAAAGATATAGTGTCCATCTACAACTAAAAAAATTTTAAAAGATACTATGGGTCACACAGTTATTACAAGATAAAACTAGATACTCCTAGTATTCAATCCTGACCAATTTGCTTGTTATTTTACCATCCTACTATCTCTAATAAATCTATGCTTCATGCCAGGAGATAATCCTCTGATATTTTAGATGCCTAATATTATTATTTTGAGTGCCTTGCAGGCAGTTCAAAGTATTTGTTAGAATTTAATGTAGAGCTGGGCGCAGTGGCACATGCCTGTAATCCTGGCACTTTGGGAGGCTGAGACAAGAGAATCATGAGTTCAAAGCCAGCCTCAGCAACGGCAAGGCACTAAGCAACTCAGTGAGATCCTGTCTCAACATAAAACACAAAATAGGGCTGGGGATGTGGCTCAGTGGTCTAATACCCCTGAGTCCAATCTCCATTACAAAAAAAAAAAAAAAAAAGAATTCAATGTAGAGTAACCAAACCAACTGAATCAATAATAGTTTGCAATTGTATTTTTTTCTCTACTTGGTAAAATTTGAACAATAGCCATATCTTTTCTCAGACAGTTAGTGTGAATGAATGAAATATATATCAGTATTTAGTTGTTTGCAAAGTAACTGAACTATTATAATCATCTGGAAGGCCAAACTACATCAACCTCAAGAAGTTTCATAGATCTTATGGGGATCTGCTATTAATTGGCTAAAACTATCATAATCTTCATCATCATCATCATCTTCATCTTCATTACCATCACCACCATCACTATCATCATCACTATCCTAAGCACTCTCAATTTGTAAGACATTTGCACAGCATTTCAGGTATTTTAAACAGTCTCTTACTAGGGCTTTCCTATTCATAATAGACACAGTCATGAACTCTGTGGCTCCCCGTACCCACAAAAGGGGTGACTTGCATCTTTGCAAAAGTAAAATGGACACAATAGAGATGAAGGGGCACTTTCACTGATGTTTAGCCTATCAGCATTGTAGACAAAAATTAAAGCTATGTATTCTAAAACCTTTGACAGACAATGTCAGAAATACATCTATTCAATCAATCTTAAGGTTCTAGCCAGTTACCAAGATTGACTCATTTTCTCATCTACTTATTTTTATTTTCTTTAAGCATTTTAAGAATAAGATAAGGAAATAAACGGGTAAAATGGAAGTAGTAGCTATTCTATTTCTGAAGGTGCATCAATACTTCCACTGCTTGGAAATACAATAGTGGCTAACTGTTTCATTCCCCAGAGGTAACCACTGTTAGTAGCTTCGTATGCATCTGTCCATACTTCTGGTAAGCTTACATTGTATATAAATATAGCAGATCAGTTACCTATAACTAAATTATGCTTCATAACATTACCACAAAACCTTAGAGACATAGAAGAGTTATTTATTTTACAAGTCTGCAGGGCTTAGCTGATCCAGGCTCGCTTGGGATCTCAGCTGGTATTTCTCATGTAGTCAGCTATGGGTCAACCAGATGGCTCTGCTGATCTTGGCTGGGCCTGCTCACATGTCTGGGGAATCAGCTGCTGAAGGCTGATCTAAGGAGGCTTTTGCTGGGATAACAGGGGTGACTCAACTTTGTATTTCATCCTCCAGAAGTCTGTTCCAGACATATCCTCACTGTGATGGCAAGGCACAAGGGTATGAGCGGTTTTCTTCTGTATAAGAGGTTTTCCAAGCCTCTTCTTAGATCACTACTACTAACGTTCCATTTTCCAAAGCAAGTCACACAAAGGAATTATAGATCAAGGTATGAAAAACAAATCTCCTCATGTTGAAAAAGCTGCAAAGTCCATGGGAAAGGGCAAGAATAAAAAGAAGGATGAAGGCTTGGGACTATTAACACAGCTAATATTCACTGAAACGTGTTCTATCACACATTGTGTTCTCATGGCCTGTTTTCACAAATGTAAGATAATCTTCTATCATTCCATGGCTTATTTTGTGAGCTAGTACTATTTTACAGATCTTTCTAAGTCATTATAAACAGATGAACTTGAATCTTTTTAATACTATAAAATATTACATTATATGAATGTTCTGGAAGGTTTTTCTTTTCTTTTTAACAATTTTCTAATGATAGATTAGGTTAATAATGTCTAAAATGTTTCCTATGCTGGGAACTTTATTAATAGGGCTACAATGGACAATCTTTTACATAATATGTACACTAGTTTTTCTATAAATTATTTAATGTCCAGCAAGACTGAGTCACTTGTAGTTTCCTGAATATGCCACAATCCCTTACCACCACTATATCTTTAAACATTGTTTTTTCTAAAATTCTCCTTGTCCCAGGTTGCCCTGAGAAACTGTAATGAAAACTTGTGATAAAATGAATTTACATATAGCATGATTGGTGAGTACTTCCCATCCTCCATATCTGATTCACTCTGTATTTTCTCAAGTTCACAGCATATGCAGTCAAACTCTTTGAAGGCCACTTAAGGTCCACTCTCATTATCTGTTAGCATCAAACACTGCTCTATTAATGAAGCCTCTCTAAATCCCTTAGGCACATTCAGTACTTCTTCTGTGAATGCAACAAACCAATAAACACTCCCATTAGCTCTCCATGAGGTATATTTGCTATTGCGTCTATCTCCTGACTAGATGGTAAGCTCTTTGAGGGTAGAAGCATTGTCTTCTATTTTTTTTCCTCATGTAGTTACATCTTATACTGGGATAAATGGCCAAAGTAGACATTTTGTAAATGTTTGCTAAATCCAGATTTTGCACTTGAGATCAAGCCTGTTGTTAGTTACATTCATTCACTCCATAAATATTTAATGGACATGGGCAGTGAATTAATTATACATGCAGATAGTCCTTAACTTACAATGGCTCTATTTATGATTTCTTGACTTTAGGACAGTGCAAAAGTGATGAACATTCAGTAGAAACCATAATTCAAATCATGATCTTCTCCTGGTCTATGTGTATATAGTAGTTTACTCTCTAGTAATGCTATAGCAAGCCACAGTTCCCAGGCAGCCACAATGATGAACTATATACCAAATAGAAAGGTTTACCACAAAGATGTCTTATGGCTCATGTGACATTACTTAACTGTAATTCTGTCAGTATGTACATATATTTGATTTATTGGAAGAAAAAGAGTGTCACCAGAAAAAAGTCACCAGATAGGAAATAGTGACTGCATCTTTAAAAAATTTTAATTTTTAAAGTTTTAGATAAAATGAAACATCAATGTCTTAATCAGAAAAGATGCAAAAATAGAAAATATTTTGGAATAATCTCAATAAGAGGGTGGGTTACTTGCTTATACAAAGCTATCTTGAGTTTCATATCTGAGGATAGGTAAAGAATCCTTAGATGTGTACTAAAGCATAATTCGCAAAATAAATTGATAAATTGAACTTTATCAAAACAAAATATTTTTCTCTCCCAAAGACACTATTAAAAAATGAAAAGAAAATTACAAACTAAAAATATTTCCAAATCGTCCATCAAATAAAATACTGATAAATTATATATGTGTTATATAAGAAATACATATAGTTTGTGCATGCATGTGTGCATGTATAAACATGCAACAGAGGCAATTAAGCACAGGAAAAAATGTTCTGCATCATTAGTTACTTGGAAAATGTAAATTAAAACCACTATGCGATACTACTACATGACTATTGAAATAGCTAAAGTTTTAAAATAAATAAATAAAAAGCACCTGACAATATCAAGTGCTGACAAGGATGTGGGGCAAATGAAATTCTCATACATTGCTTTGAGAAATGCAAAATTGTATGGCCATTCTTTAAAACAGTTTGGCAGTTTGTTATAAAGTTAATAATATAGCTGTCAAAGGACCCAGAATTTTTTTTCTTGCTATTTTTGCCTTTAGAAAAATTGTTTACATACAAAACCTATACTGAAAGTTTATAATAATTTAGTTCATAATTGTTGAAAACTGGAACCAACCCAAATGTTTGATAACACACAAAGAGATCAGCAGACTGTAGTGCATCTCTACAATGAAATACTTCTCTGCCGCAAAAAGGAACAAACTATTGATTCATGCAGCAGCTTGAATGAATTTTCAAGGCTTTATGCTGAGTTCAAGAAGCCCCTCTCAAAAGATTGCATATTATATAATTCCATTTATTTGACATTCTCAGGAAGATGAAACTATATAGTGACAGAAAACATATCAGTATTATTCATAGGTAAGGGTTGAGCAGAGGATAAGACTACCAAGCAATTGAATGATATTGAAGTGATGGAACTCTCATATTCTGATTGTAGCAGAAGTTACCCAATCTATACATATTTTGCATTTCAGAGTTATACTCCAAAAACATCAATTTTACTGCATGCTAATTTAAATATAAAATGAGGACTTTACTGAGGAACACAAAGAACATTTGTATAAATGAAACATCATTTTCTTAGATTGATGGGCTTAGTATAGTAAAAATGTCATTTCTTTCCAAACTAGTCTGACATTTTATGAAATTCCAATTTTAGTGGAAGTGAAGAGGAGAAAGGGAAAAAAAAAATTTTGTTATTCTTCTGTCCATTTGGAAGAGAACATATCCAGCAAATTATATGCAAAAGTAGAATAGATAGGAAATTTCTTGTTAGATTTGAGATGTATAAAATTGCAACAATTGAATGTTCTACTAATGCCAAAAAGAAACATAGGACAGAATATAAAAAGTGCATACACAAAATGAGGGTCCCAAAGGAATATAGTATCTGACACAGGTGGTATGCTAGCAAATAAAAGATACTTACCTGGTTAGTATTCAAAAAGAAAAACACTTCAAATTCAAACATAACCATGATTTAAAGTGAATATCAAAATGAGTAAAAATAAAATCAAACATAGACATTTATTTACTTAATATTAAGGTAAGAAAGTCCTCACTCAGAAAACATAATGGAAATAGACCAAAAGACATAAGAAAAAGACAGATGGATTTCAAATCATAGAAAATTGAAAACATCACAAACAAAGGCGAAGTTAGAAATGAGAAGCTAGTATAAGGGTGCTGTTCATACAAAGAAAACATTTAAAACCTAAGGGAAAAAATCATGCCAGTGGAAAATAGTAGGCAAAAAACCAAGCCAAACCAAACCAAAACATAGTCAAGAAATATCTATTTAAAATCATATTCTTAATAAATATCTGAGTAAATATTTATAAGTTTAGAAACAAATATTAGATATTAAAAAATTATTTCCCTATGTTTATTAGCTGCAATTGTGTAATACAACACAGTATTAATGAGTGCACAAGAAAACACATACTTTTACATGCTAAAACAGAACTAAAATAATAGGGCAAATTTACAAGACAAAATTTTATAGAAAGTAACATGGCAATGTGATTCAATAGCCTTTGAAATATGCATGCCTTCATTTCTACTTCAAGGAAATAAATAAATGTGAATAAAAATGTTGGTTTTGGAAACAAGCTAAGTGTCCAACAATACGGGATTCACTAAACACTTTATTGGCATTTAGTATGTAGGATACTGCACAGTCATTTGAAATGAAATAGAGATGTGTTTAGTGGCAGGAGTGATGTTTTCTATTTATTTTTAAGGTCAAAAAGCAATTTAGAATAATGTATGGATAATATCACTTTATTTGGTAAATAAATTATAAAGATCTATATAGAACAAAGTTTGGATGGGTATATTTTATAATGCTATGCCAGACTGATGGGTGAGTGATTTTATTGACAATTTTTTGCCTTTCTGAATTTTCTGTTTTCTCTAATGGACCTTTTTCACTTGTGTGATTTAAAAAAAATTTTTTTTGTTTAATTAAGAAAAAGCTCATTTGGAAGGCAATTATGTTCTCTCTGGTCTCACCTTAGAATTTGTGATGTTTTGTTTTCCTGTGATGAAAGGGAGATCCCTGTTTAGTGAGTCAGATGTGAGATGTGGGTGACATCTCCGCTGTGGTGGAATCTCCTAGCACATGTGAATTGCTTTCCTTGGTGAAGTTCAGTTGCTGACAGCCCTCAGGCTTATTTGGTATCAAGAGTCCTGTCTGTCTGCCTTGTTTTTCTTTATAATGGCTTCTCTGATTCCTGGTGCCGTTTCTTCAGGCCCACCCTTAACATTTCAAGTCCTGGACAAAAGTGTAGATGAAGGCTCACATACCATATGTCTAAACATTTAAAAAGTTATAAATCAAGCTAATATACTATTAAATAAAATATGGTCTATTCTTCTATTTTGACAATTATTCCTTCATAACAACAAAACAGAAAAAAAACAGGCTTCAATCTATTGGTTTTTTTTTTATGTCGGAAAGTTGGCAAAATACCAAAGATGACTCAATTTAATTATTATTGCTCATTTGGGTATTCCATTGATGGCCAGCAATGTTTGGATGAGTAATAAAATAAAGACATACACAAATCATGACCTATGATATACTTACACAGCACAATTTATTTTTCATCCCTCAACTTCAGTAAAATACTAATTATGTTACCATCATGATTTTTATATTAATTTTATTCTATTGACAGTAATGGTCTAAATCAAGTGGAGAAATGTTTTCTGAAAAGATTCATGCAATAAATATTATAGACTCTGCAGACCATATGTTCTCTGTCACAACTACTCAATCCTGCTATTGTAGTTCAAAAACTCCTTAGACAATACGTAAGTAAATGGGAATATGGCTTTGTTTCAATAAAATTTATGGAAATAGCTGAGCACCAACACTACCTAATTCCAGAACATATTCATTACCTCCTCTCTTCAGTTCCTGGCAACATCTAGTCCGCTTTCTTTCACTCTGAGCTTGCTTTTTCTTAATGTTTCATATGAATGGCATCATCCAATAAGAGAAAAATACCTAGATTTAGCTTGTGGGTCACAGTTCATTGACCCTTGATCAAAGATTTTTTGAAGTGCAAGTGTATGAACTGGAATATATTCTGATCAAAATTGTAAATTAAAATAAATGTAAAATTTAAGAAATTTTGTTGTAGGGCACAGTGATGCATGCCTGTAATCCCAGCACCCTGGGAGGCTGAGGCAGGAGGATCATGAGTTCAAAGCCAGCCTCAGCAAAAGCAAGGTGCTAAGCAACTCAGTGAGGCCCTATCTCTAAATAAAATACAAAATAGGGCTTGGGATGTGGCTCAGTGGTTGAGTGCCCCTAAATTCAATCCCCGGTACACACCCCCCCAAAAAAGGAAATTTTGTTATTTTCATGTCTTTGAAAGTTGTTTTTCTTCTAAAGTATTTCAAGTCACCTATCAAAATCCAAAGACTAAATATAAATTATAATTGATCTGTATAAAACTTTAAAATTATTTAAAATTGACTTTTTATTGTTTTAAAAATTGTGATTCCTACTAATAATTTTTGTAGAATGTTCTTAATTCCAGCTTTCGACAGCCATCTAGCTGTCCATAGAAAGAATTAGTGTCATGCCTCACCTATTTCTAGATCTAGTTATGTATAAGCGTCAGAGTAGCCCCATTCATTTCACCATATAAAATGCCCTTCTGCCTCCATGTGCAAATGTTGTGAGTACCAGGGTAACAGATGAGTTCCTCCAGGACTATTAACTGGAATAGGAGGAGAAGCAAAAAAATGAACACTCATTTATACTAGGTGTTGATACTTTAATACTGAGAAGTGGTTTCACGCTACCTGATATAAAACATTTGGTAAGTTGCTAAAATTGTTCTTTCTCTTAGCTAACTTACTTTACTTAAATCCTTGTGTACACTGGAAGCATTGTTCATCTTCAGTGTTTGTAGCAACATAACCCATGCATATTTTCAGCATTCGGAACTGTTGGTTTGAAGATTAAGGGCAAGAGGTTTGGAGAAGCATTTTCCTGGGGCCTGAACAGTGTTAGCTGCAAGAGAGGATGTTTAGGGCTACAAGTTGCACTGTGTTAATGTTTGAGTGATGACTTCTGTAATAAATTAGTGCATGTGAGTATATGATTTGTGGTTCTTTCTAAGTTGCGGACTTAAACTAGAGTCTTTCTTGTCTGTATCCTTATGGATAGGTGGTTTTACCCCTTCATAGTGGCATTTGGTGCAGCCATGCTGATGGCACTGTGTACAACGTTCACTCATTGGTTGCTTTCTTGAAGTTTGTCTTGTCAGCATGCCTCATTTCAGAATGACCTTGTTATTCTGGAGATTTGTTTTATATCCTAAGAGTGAACTTATTCTGGAAGTCTGTTTTGATCTTAGACACAATGTGTAACATTTTTATTGTTCAAGGAAACTGAAATATTCACACAGGGTGCTCATAGCAGATTTTAGAAAGAATAACCAGGTAGCCCAAGTCCCATAGCACTACTAAAATCATAACTTCAAGCTACTTTTCCTGTTTTGAAGTTAAAGACCATCTGACTGTGCACCTATTTTGTGTCTAGATTCTAACGAGCAGAATAAAACAAACAGAAAAGAAGGATGAACAAAATACCTATCATTGCCAAAATATAACAAAGAGCCTTCCTAAAATTTCAGACTTATCCTCATCATAGTCCTCTCTCAGCTTCGCCACTGTCCTTTGATTGTTGATTTCCAAACAAGGAAACACGTTTTCACCCCCTTATCTTCAGCTGCACATATGCAGAGACCTGATAATCCCAGGCTGATGAAAAGACTCTTTTCTGAAGCAGCTGTCCCCAGTAGCACAAAAGCAGATAGCATAGCTCTTGAACTAATCATTTATAAAACTCCTGTCAGGAGCCAAGATGAGCCTATGTGGGGAGGGTTTGCTGTGGCAACTATCAAGGACTCGAGAGAGTGCCTCCCTTAGTCCTGGTCTCCACACTTTGATTAAGAATTCCATTTTCCTCTTCTAGGTTGTTGACCTTATATTGTGGTTAAAACTACCAGATGAGTTGAAGAAAACCAGCTCTCCCTTTAGTGAGGACACACATTTAACATAACTTTCCTGGTTCAGAATACTTCAGGGAATTTTACCTCCATGGATGAATTTTATATTTCAGGGACTTAATACTTTAGGGTAGTCGAGCCCTGGGAATATTATATTTCTAGAATAAGGTAGAATGACAATGTATAGAAAGAACAGTGGAACAGTGACCCAAGCGTCAGGAGACACAGAATCTCAAGTCCATTTAGGCCAGCTTCAAGTCCATTTAGCTACCGAAAGTAAAAGAGGCAGTTCTCAGACCTTTCCAAATCTGAGAAATCAAGGGGCTGGATTTTAGAGAATTTCTGAGGTTCCTCCTCCTACTTCTATAGTCTTTGAACTTTTCTGTCTCTGGCTGATCTCAATCTCTCTCTCTCTCTCTCCTGCCTTCTTGATTTCTTCTTCTCCTTCTGCTTATAATGTCTCAATTTCTCCCTCTCTCTTTTTCCTCTTCCCATCCTCCCCCTGCTCACTCTTCTAAGGGCTTACTAATATCAGACTTTAGATTCTAGATCTAACTAATACAGTTTTATTTTATTCCTGCTGTTGGTGCTCATTTTTATATCTGCATTAATAATAATTCTTTAAGGCTTATTTTTATTCTACACGATTTTTAGATACTTTTTTTCTGTACACAGACTTCCAACTTCCTCATTGGGGAGTTTATAATTTTGCGTTTCCCGTTGTTCATGTTGGTGTTTGCTTTTGAAGCCAGGACTGAATATGTACTAGGCAAGGGCACTGTCACTGAGCTCCATCCCCAGCCCTCTGCTGTTCAGTTAAAATGAACTTGTAAATTTGTTTTTCCCAAAGTTTACACAGATGTTAAGTTTTTTGGGTCTTTGCATATCTGAAAATGTCATTTTGATATTACTTCCAATGATATAAAACTTAGCTGAGTACAAGGTCTTTTCTCCTTTTAAATTTTACTATCTTGGAGGACTCACATTGACGTTCAAGGCTGCACTCCCCCACCCTCTTCATTTGTCAATATCCTGGTTGATTTTTTGGTTCCCTTTCTCTATGAGTGCTTATGAAATTCTTGAATCTCAAACTGTAAAAAAAAAAATAACAATCTAGTATTTCTCAAAGTGTGGATCCCCTGCCAGAGGCAGGGCAAGATTGAGGCCAAAGTACACCCGGATTTAAAAAATTTAAGAAGGTGCTTTGCTCAAAAAAATGCAAGTGGGTAGAAGAATAATCATTACTTTTCAGTCTCCACACAACCAATGTCTTAAGACAGACAGGGCCCCACTGTGGGGAACACGCATGACATGTTCCTATGCTCTCCAGGGAGCGTCTTAGGCTCTGTAGACTAAAAGGAGCGAATTGAAGTCCCAAGTACACTTGAAATAGTTTGGTACAAAGCATACAACGTTACAAATGGTAATTTAAATCTTATAGATACATGTATTTTCCAAAGAAGCAAACATAAAAGGGATGGTGTTGGTGAAGCAATGAGGTTTGTAATTTATGGGTCTATTTTTAGAATTTTTTAGTCAATGAATGAGATAATGAGTGGACTCATTTGGGAAATTCCAAGGATCAACATGAATGAATTTTTTCCTTGAATTTACGATCAAGATAACTCTGACCCCTTCCCTATCAGGATAGCTTTTTGACCAAATTAGTAACCAAGAATCCTTGGCTTTTCTCTCCTCCCCTGGAGTTAAAGGAACCTTGTATTGCTTTCCTGAAATCAGCTTTGGTTGTGTGCATATTATATCATAAATCCTGGTGAGAGTCAGAATTTTTTTTTTTTTTTTCTCTTTCGTTAACTTAATCCTTCAGAGTTCTGGAAGGAATCTACTATCTGTAGCACCACACAGCGTCCCAGCCTCTATCTGACATTTAACTTGATGACAGTTTAATTCTTAGAATTGCACATCCAGATCCACCAGTGTGGGAGCTGGTCAGCAACTTTAGTCTTCCTCTTCTACAGAAGCCAATGCAAACATCATCTAAAGGGAGTTTTCTTTCCAGCCTCACAAGTCACGTTTTGAGTGAGGTCTCACCTAGCAACAGCAGGAAAAGAAATATGAATGTGAGTGGGGCTTGGCTCCTGGGACAGCAGGCTGACAGCCCTGCGTTTGCAACAGTTTCCTCCCCTCCCAGGCACATGCCATCAGGGACCCCCTGGAACTGCCTTCATGCAGTGGCCATGAAAAGAGCGTGCCCTTCTTAGCATTCGCTGCTATCAGAGGCTTACAAAAACAGACACAGGTCCTGTTTGATTGTGCAGACTTAAAAAAAAAATATGTGCATGTGGAGCCAGATTTATTTACTTCTCAAGGTAAATTGCTTTTGCATTACAAGTCAGGAGTTCTTCTGGCAGCACATTCTTCCCTTACAGAAGAGACAGCTTTTGAAAAACATGTTATATGTATTAGCTTCTTTTGAGATTCAGGGAAGGGTGATTTGCACTCTACAATGAATAAGGAAACAATGTATTTAGAACTCAAATGTGTTCTTTCAGAGCGTCAAAATTGGTTGGTGACGTTGATGGCAGGAGTCACACTGTCGGTGCCTGGCTGTTTGGGAAGGTTGAAAGAAGATGTACTTTAAGACTAGACAGACCTACATTTTCACTCTGTCCCTTTTATTGATGGCCATCTATCTTTGGACAAGCCATTTTATCTCCCTGAGCCTATGTCCTCATCTGTGAAATTCAGAAAATAATTCTAGCTTTTCACTGTTGCTGTGAGACTCAAGGAATATGACATCAGGTCTCAGTCTATGGTAAAGGCTTAGTAAATATGCATGTGCTTTTGTCTTTATCACAGTCTTCCTAAGGCCTTTGAACTTGAAATCCTGGCTGTCCTGAATCTGCTATTTTTATTGTAGCCTAATCCATGGACTTCATCTTCCAATGTGACATCTTATTTGATGTTACAGGCACAGGGGAAGCATGATACAGACACAGGTCTCCTTTGTCACAAACTTGCTGATGGACTTCTGCTGCCCCCATGCATAAGGGGATGTGCCCAGTTAGCTTTCACTTGGACCAACCTCAGTGCTTTTCTCTTGGCATCAATTATTTGAACTACATTCTTTAAGGCTTCATTGATTTTTTGAAATCAATTCTGTTGATGTAGAATTGCCCTGCATAATTATTTATACAAATCTCTTGATTTGATCGGTGGAGGTGCACTTGAGAACAGAAGAGTATGAAGTTGTGCAGAGCTTTAAATTTGAGAAATTAACAATGGATTAAAGTCCCAAGCTATACATGGGATCTTAGAGGTGAAAACTTCTAGAGACAGCAAGGACAATAGCTTTGTTTTGCTTATGAAGAATCTGAGGCCCAGAGAAGGAAAATGATTTGCTCAAGATTACAAAGTTTATTAATGGCAGAAAAAAAGACTGAAATTCAGATTCCTTTTCTGGTTTTTAGTTGTCTCTAAAACCACATTGTCTTCATGGGGATAGTGACTTATCTGAGCCATATTTTAGAATAGAACCAAAGGTGTTTTGTCTCTATTAGACTCCTTAAGCAGAAATCCTGACTTTTTAAA
Source organism: Geosciurus inauris (assembly GCA_004024805.1). Lineage (NCBI taxonomy): Eukaryota > Metazoa > Chordata > Mammalia > Rodentia > Sciuridae > Geosciurus > Geosciurus inauris. The sequence continues at coordinate 28,563 of PVHX01006496.1, read as the reverse complement.
ATTAGGTTTCACTCTACTGAAAAGGAAAATTAAAAGCTTTTTTTTTTTTTTCTGTTTTGGAGTGGAGAAATGATTATAAAATAACTGGACCCTTTGGTAAAATCCCTATTATTTTCTACTTTTCAAACTTTGAGGTCTATCTTTGTAAATATCTTTGGTGTTTCTTTCAGAAATCAGCTATCCAGCTTCATCAGTTCACCTCTGAGTATGTCTCTTATTCTTACCTATCCCTGTCTTTTCTACTATCAGTGTCTAATCCAGGTCTTCAGCTCCTCAAACTTGGATTATGTTGGAAGAAACTTCTATATAGCCACTTGCCTTCTTTTTCTGCTTCACTCTAACCTGAGCACTGCCTCAGATTTAATGCATCTCTGACACTAACCTTACATCCTCTCTTCAGTCTTATTTCATATGACTCCTCTGTCCAAGCACACAAATTCCTTCACCTCACTTTTATTCAAGTCAGAATTTTGGTCTTTCAGGGTCTTCTCAGCTATGTTATGGATAACTCAGATTCTCCTGTTATCCATCTGTTGAATTTGCTCCATCCAAACCATTGTCTGTTTATTCTTTTTCTGAGCCCCTTTGACGGATGACTTCCTCTTATCTGATGCAACAAAAATAATGTTGCACTAGCATTGGGAGGACTCCATCACCTTTCATGTTCTGTCTATGAGAAATTCAACATGCTCTGAGCTGCTCTGAAACTCAGTTTCCTCATCAGAGAAATTATGGGATCATAATACCTACCTGATCTCTATAACAGCTGTGTAATTCACCACCTTTTCATAACTTTTTTTTTGGTACCAGGGATTGAACTCAGGGGTACTGGACCACTAAGCCACATCCCCAGCCCTATTTTGTGTTTTATGTAAAGACAGGGTCTCACTGAGTTGCTTAATGCCTCACCATTGCTGAGGCTGTCTCAACCCCCGCAAAGTGCTGGGATTACAAGCGTGAGCCACCATGCCTGGCTAAAAGTTCACTCTTTTTTTTTGGTGGGGGTACCGGGCATTGAACTCAGGGGCACTCAACCACTGAACCACGTCCTCAGCCCTATGTTTTAAATTTATTTATTTATTTATTTATTTATTTATTTATTTTTATGTGGCACCGCTGAGGATAGAATCCAGTGCCTCATACATGCGAGGCAAACGTTCTACCACTGAGCTACAATCCCAGCCCCCTTCATGAGTTTATTGAACATATGAATACTGTCTCTCCTATGAAGTGGTGAGTCAAGGTTTTTTTCAATTTTCTCTTATGCTATTTAGCTTTTCTATAACATTGATTTATAGGATTTATACATATTATGGATGACTCTTGTCAGATGTATATATTTCAAATATCTTTACCCATTCTGAGTTTTGCCTATTAGTCACTTAATGGTATCATTTGATAAACAAAATTCCTTTTCAATATAGTCTAATTCATCATTTTTGTTAGAGTTACACCTTTAACAAAACTGAAAAATCTGCTTCCTCCAAAATCATTGTGTTGTTCTAAATTTCCTCCCAAACATTTCATTGATTTACCATTCATATTTATATCTGCAAGCAGCATAGAGTTAATTTGATGAATAGTAAGAAGCAGAAATCAATATTTATTCTTTTTTTGAAGAAGTGATTGACAAAACACTGTTTATTAAAAAATGCAATAGGGGAAGAAACATTTATTAATTTCTTTTTTTAGGAGGGGCTACTTACAGAAAGGTCTAATAGCAATTCTAGAAGAGGAAGACAACATTATGGGGAAAGTTGGAATTTAGTGAAAATGGCCCAAATAGATTTCAAGAAGGGTGAAGCAATAGGTGGGTTCTTTTTTAGTACTTCTTGCACATATTAGATAAACAATAAATATGTGTTGCTGCATGCTACGGAAGGCTCACCTAGGTGGTGCTCCTGATCATAGAGATGTCACGGTGTGGCCAGTGCTAAAGTACTGGCTATTTTATCCAAAGGAGGACTTGACTCTTACACTGTCAGTGAGGCAGGTCTATCTTATCAGCAGCATGGCAGAGGAAAAGCCTCTGGGTCATTTTAGTATTCTGACCTTAAACTACTGACTTGGTCTAGGGCTTGAATAGAAAAGAACAGTCTATTTAGCCTGTCTATCATGGTTCCTGCTTGGTTATAACATTTCCCACACCAGAGATGGACAGCTGCACAAACAACTCTAAGCCCATAGAGATTACCCAGTGTGATTGATCAGATCAAAAATGAAATCTGCAGAACAGCAGGGTGGCACAATGTCTGAATCAGATGGATGTGGCTGGAAGGAAATAGTATCCCCTTAGAAACGAAGCTCCTGTCTTTCACACCATAATAAGCTAGTCTCTGTCCTTTCAAAGAAAGTGGCCAGATCATGGCCTTCAAACCAGACTGCTTCATTGTCTAAAGATCAAATGGACAGATGTGTGAATGCCTCAGGTCTATCTCTGACTTCTTCTGGACCTTTCTTATCAGGACTGAATGAGGTTCTCCTAGCAGTTGGGAGATCACAACACTGGGCTTCACTTTCTTAAGAACAATGCTTGGTGTATTCTCTGTAGCAATGGTTATGCTGGCCCTCCATTAAGGTCCAGATTTCCCCAATGTTTGGCTTGGTTTTTCCATTGAGAGGAATAAACTGAATTTAGTAACATTAAATTACTAGCTCGTGGTCATCCAAGAAGCAGTGGGAAGAGATAGGCCACAGACCTCATTTTCTGATTTCAAATCAGCTTCACAAAGTGTCATGAATTATTTTATTCTTCTTTCATCTAGGAAGAAGAAAGAAAAACCACAGCTTCCTCCAATACTTGTTCTAATGTTTAATTATCTGGAAGGCCAAATGACCCTTTGTGTAACTAAATCTTATTAATGCCATGAAAGCCTTTGTCCTTTCTTGAGTTCTTTTTTGTTATTTAACAAAATTGTAGTTAAATATACATAACAAAATTTACCATGCTAAATTAATTTTTAGGTTCAGGAGCATTAAGTACATGCACATCATTACGCAGTCAATCTCCAAAACTTTTAGTCTTAGCAATCAAACTCTGTACTCATTAAACAATTCCCCATTCCTCCAACCCCAGCCCCTGGTGGCCATCATTCTTTCTGACTCCATGATTTTGACTAGCTACCTCACATAAGTGGAACTACACAGTATTTGTCCTTTTTTGATTGGATTATTTCTCTTAGCCTTATGTTCCCAAGGTTCATTCATTTTGCAGTATATGATAGAATTTCCTTTCTCTTTATGGCTGACTAATATTCCATTGTATAGATTTACCACTTCTTGTGTACCATTCATCTATTGGTGGACACTTGGCTTGCTTCCACTTTGGGCCTATTGTGAATTCTCATTGAGTTCTTTGGAGACAAAGAACAAAGGTGCCTAACTCACCTTGTAATAATCCTTAATTTGCCTGTAAAAGCTCTTCTTATCTTTGTCTTCTTTAAGAAAATCAACTACTCCTTTCTAATTTTTTCTTACAATTTTGGTTTCTACTCCATTCTCCATCCCCGTACCTCTTACAGAATTCTTCAAATCCTATTCATAATTTAGAGCTGAAGTTCTAATGTTCTATTCTACTTGGCCTGCAAGTGAAGTTCTCCTAGGACCTCATCTTCCCACCACTCAATTCCCATCTGTTTTGCTTTCAGGGAAACATCATATGTTTTCTTGCACACCTTTGTTCTCCCATAGCCTATCTGGTATTTCTTCAAACCTCTCATCCTATAGGAATAGACCCTTCACTGACCATCCTGGGCCCATGTGCTTACACAAAGTCAAGTCAAAACATGGGCCTTACTCAGATTAAAAAAGGACAATTTCCAAGTTTTCCTCAACACCTGAAATGCAGTATTGCAATTTACATGTGCGTTTTGTCTTTTCGTGAAAGATGAGTACTTTTTTGGATACTAAAGTCCAAACTACAATAAGAAAATGATCTGAAAATTTAAAAATTATATTACAATGTAAAGAATCCTGCTTTGTGTACTTTTTAAAACAACTCTTCTTTACAATCTAAACTTTGTTAAGTGCGGGGGTTACGGTCCGTCCCGAACCAGCGGGCCAAAGAAGCACCCCACATTCACCTAGCAGTGGAAGTCAGGAAGAGTTGGAGCTGACTGGCCACCCATTCCCAGCCCTCTGCGCAGGACAACCAGACGTACTAGGGAGACCCGTCAAAGCAGGCATTCGTTTATTTGTGGAACAAGCATTCAACTTAGAGGGCCCTTCGGCCAATCAGAGACAATGTACGTAGCCAGCAGCTGTCCATGTGGCAAGGCACACAAGCCCCCTGAATTCTGTCCATGAGCTGATCACGTTCGCGGAACCAACAGTAAACCAATCACATAGCCCCTCCTTCCTCCGTGCCCTTCCAGTTTACACACTTTCACAATGGCTAGTCGCCATCTTAAGGGCGTAGCATGGAGCTAGCTCCCCACAGTTTAGTATTTTTTGAGACTATTACTTTATCCATTTTGCCAAAAGTAACTTGCAGGCAGCTTGTGGTTCAGCTCAACTCTCCCCTTACCCCATGCTAACCAGTCAGTTCTCCTTCTTCTGCAGACAGTATATAGTTCATGTGTTTTTCTTTTAAAGTACTATTTTAACTGCTTCCTCTTCAAACTCCTATTTGGGATAGCTCTTTTCCCTACTCTATTAAAATAATTTCAAGTATGGTTTTCTTTTCTTTTTCAGAGATCTTAGTAATGTTTCCTTTGGCCCAGTACAATCTATAGCTTCAATCTCTGAGAGGAGTCTTAAGTGTATTTCTTCCCCCAGAGAGAAGTCATCCAGGAGTTCCCTAGTGAAATCAGCTATCACTACTTTAGAGCTGAAATAAAGTAGTCAAAGTCAAAGATTACAGGAAAGGAGCAATGCTGACTTTTTTTTTTGGTACCAGGGATTGAACTCAGGGGCAATTGACCACTGAGCCCCAGTGCAGCCCCATTTTGTGTTTTATTTAGAGACAGGGTCTCCCTGAGTTGCTTAGCGCCTCGCCATTGCTGAGGCTGGCTTTGAACTCGCGATTCTCCTGTCTCAGCCTCCCAAAGTGCTGTGATTACAGGTATGCGCCACTGTGACCGGCTGACTTATTTTTTTTAATCAACGGTATTCCTTCTTATCACTTCATGTATTTGATGTTTGTTATTTTTATAGCCTGAAATTTTTCCATGCATTTGGTCAAATTTCACTGAGAATTTCAGCCATCTCTGTATGAATCTAAACTTCCAAAGTAGGTTGCCCTGACCAACTTCCCCATTCTAGGAAGGGAATCATACAATGGAATTGGCATGCATAGGTGGCAAAGGACAATATGTGTCCCCTCCCATGCTTCTTACTCTTTATTACACCTAAACCTTAAGGTATATTTAATGAGTGGCTAGTGAGGAACATTACAGTAATGTTAAAAAAGACATTGCAAATTTCTTTTAAAACTTAAAGTAGGAGAAATAAAATGTCTAATTATCACTCTTGCTTAAAAAAAAGAAAGATTAGGGTTAATTTTGTTGAAATTACCAAAGAAAATGAAAACAGGAGAAAACCTGTTTTATTAAAATGAAGGACTATCACTGACAGATCATCAGTGATAAGTTGCAAGGTTTGTGTCAGAAAATAATGCAGATGGAGTATTTACAAGCCAAGTGATATGCTGCCTGTGAGTGATGTCAACATAATAATCCAGTTGACATGGTGGGGCTGTGGACATGAGGGGATTTATAAATGAAAACAGCCATAGTTTTTAATTTTTGAAGCTGAATGCAAGGTACCTGTAATTCAGTTTACAATTTTCTCTACTTTTATGTTTGACATTTTCTGCAATGTATGGCCAATAAAGGCTGTAAGTGGGACAAAATTTGGAGGCAGCAACAACATGTGTCTTTTCATTGTAATGCATAACAGAAGCTAATTACAAAATTAATAAAATGATGAATCAACAAGTTTAAAAATAAGCACACCCCTAGATAATGCTTGCCTGAAACAAAAGGGAAATCAAAACTGTAATATGTAATCACTAAATATTGACTTAGTTATCATAATAACAAGAGTGCATGTCAAAGCTTAGGAGATTTGACCAAGACTGTACCTGGAGAGAAAAGAATAGCCTGAAAATGCTTTTATTACTTAAAAGAAAAATTGGAATCAATGATGTAAGTCTCAGTGAAATAAATTTGAAGAACAATAAAGCATAACTTTAAAAAATAGAAGGAGGCATTAGAAAAACAAAAATGAAGATCAGTGAACTAAAACAGATAACCAACAAAGAAGGCAGAAGGAAAGGAAAAAATATAAAATCATAGTTGAGAATGGAGACATAACATTAGTTACTCAGTGAATGACTTTTAGAAAAGTAATGATTTCCCAAATCAACAAAAGACAAGGCAGAGCATAACAAAAGGCTAATACTTATACAAGAAAGTGAGAAAATGTTTAAAGATCATGTTTTCTTTCCTACCTTCATTCCCTGAAGTATGAATACTAAATGGCTTTGTAGATAACTCCCAAAAAACTTATTTATAGAAAATTATTTTTTTTACTTGAAATCTTAAAACACACAGAAAACTATGGAATGGTCTCAACCCATTTTATATGTAGAATAATGTAGAATAATTTATATTCTAACAATTGATTAAGCTATTAACAGAAGAACAATGTCAGGAATATCTCATTAATGAATGTGGATGAAAACTTCAAAACAAAATAATGACAAGATAAGTCCAAGACTATATGCAACAAACAGTACATCATCAACAAGTAGGGTTTATTCCAGGAATAAATATAAATGCAATATAAGGATATTTATAAGTTGGATTTTTCTTATCAATAAATCAAAGGACAAAACACATTTAGTCATTGCAATAAATTCTCCAAATTCATTTCATCTAATACTGATTGGAGCAACATCTATTTCTCAGAAAACTCAGAATTAGGAAGACAATGCTTTAATGTTAGAAAAAAATAAACAGCACATATTTCAAATAAATAATGCTTTCAATGGAACCATACTTAAATTGGGAAAGCAAGTAGGTTTTCTCTCTCTTGCTCATGCTTTTTTTCCCTATATGCCCTGTAGCTCTGCAACCTAGTACCAGAGTTAATCTGTACTTTCATGTTCTATGACCTGATGCTTTTGCATTTTGGGGCTATTATTAAATAAAATAGGGGTTACTTGAACAAAAGCACTACCGTATGTGACAGACAATTTGTTAACCAACTTTGCTACTAGTGACTGATGGACAGGAAGTGCAAACATCATGGATACACTGGGCAAAGGAACAATTCACATCCTGGGCAAGTCAGAGTGGGACATGGTGAGATTTCATAATGCTACGCAGAATGGCATACAATTTAAAATTTATGAATTGCTTATTTCTGGAATTTTCCAGAAATAATATTTTTGGACCACAGTTGAGGGCAGGTAACTAAAACCAGGGAACGCAAAATGGTGGACAAGGGAGGACAACTGTATGTTATGATTTCATGTTAAATATAATTGCTTTGCTGATGGGAACACCCTCTTTGAGAGAAATTACTGTATTCTGTGTCAAGGGAAAGATGGAAAGTCACAGTCACACCAGGAATAGAATACAATATGGATAGGAAGAGCATGAATATGTTAATACCATCTCGTGGCAATGTAATTGTGTTTATTACTGCCCTGTTGTCCAGACTCCGGTGGGATTTCTATTTAAACATGACAACATGGTCCTACCATTCATCAGGAAGAATCAACAAGACAAAATCATCAACAGCATGTTAAATAGCAGAGTATTCTGATTCACCTGAAGAATTTGACCAAGGTTATTTTCTCATAGCATTGTAGGTCAATAATAAAAATTAAAAACATAGTACTTATTCTGTTCCTGGCACATTTCTTTTGAAGCTGATTTACTCAAACCAATTATCTCGACAACAGTATGAAAAAAGCAACATTATTTTCCACTCCAAACGCGAAGAACCTACAGGTCAGAGCGTTATGTGAGTAAATGGGGAGATGCAATTGGAACCCAGGAAGTCTAGATTAGATTGCATACTGAGCTGCCTGTCCTTGAAACAAGCTCTGTATGTAAATTATTCTTCTGTTACTAACATGTCTCTCTGCTTTCCTCAGGGACCTGATGCCTAGAACCCTGGATGGGCAGATCACCATGGAGAAGACTCCCAGCTACTTTGTCACGCGGGAGGCGCCTGCGCGCATCTCCGCCATGTCCAAGGACACCAAGCTCATCGTGGTGGTGCGCGACCCAGTGACCAGGGCCATCTCGGACTACACGCAGACGCTCTCCAAGCGGCCCGACATCCCCACATTCGAGAGCTTGACGTTCAAAAACAGGAGCACGGGCCTCATCGACACTTCATGGAGTGCCATCCAGATCGGCATCTATGCCAAGCACCTGGAGCACTGGCTGCGCCACTTCCCCATCGGCCAGATGCTCTTCGTGAGCGGCGAGCGGCTCATCAGCGACCCCGCGGGCGAGCTGGGCCGCGTGCAGGACTTCCTGGGCCTCAAGCGCATCATCACCGACAAGCACTTCTACTTCAACAAGACCAAGGGCTTCCCCTGCCTGAAGAAGGCCGAGGGCAGCAGCAAGCCCCACTGCCTGGGCAAAACCAAAGGCAGGACCCACCCCGAGATCGACCAAGAGGTGGTGCAGAGACTGCGCGAGTTCTACCGGCCCTTCAACTTGAAGTTCTACCAGATGACCGGGCACGACTTTGGCTGGGATGGATAACAAATATAATTTAAAAAGAAAAAAATATCAAAATATAATATATTTTTTTACCAATCGGTAGAGAAAAGACAGTTTAATATTTGTGCTGACAATATTTCTGTATTTTTTGCAATGAATGATTGTTCTCTCCTCTGCCCCATCTTAATGTATAACCAACATCATACATTTGGATAAACGGAAAAGAAAACCACCTCTCACATAAATACATTCAATTTTATTTTATGTTCTATATACCTAGTCATCAAGTGTATGCATTAGTTGCCATTATGAAAGTTTGAAGAAAATCATGAGGGTATCCCCCTCTTTCCTCCCTCTTTGATACAAGCCCCTGATAAAACTGATATCCATCCTTGTGTTTTTCTCCCTTCTTCCTCTGCCACTTTCTTCATAAATCATTTTCCATTTAATAATACTATATGTTTATACATCACGGTTTTTATAGCGCTTTCAAATACATGTTTTGATCCTTATAGGACTAAGAGCATAGTCTATAGAGATTATTATCCCCATTTTACAGATAAGAGAAACTGAGTCTCAGGGAGGTTAAATGACGTAAGGCCAGATGATAGATCCTGGACAAAATCCCATCTTCTGTTTGTTCCCTATTTCATGCCACTTTTTTCAAGAGAGAATGGGAACTAAAACATTTTCAGTTTAGAATTTAGTTTTAGGATGACCTGAAAAGAGACACATTTTTATTGCTTTCTAAGTTGCAGGCGAGCCTTATGGCATCCAGTAGTGTCACATAGTAGTACTCAAGAAAACCACTAAGACCTGGACACAACCTCTTTAGAGAGCCATTCTTAGCTCTTGGCTGATCAAAATACCTTGAGACATGAAAAATTAACTGATCGATACTTGAGTTTGCCATAAATCACTGGATTCTTGTATTGTGGGCAAAATAGACACCCATATGAGGAATAGGATAGAATATAGTAGGAGTATTACTCACCTATTTGTTGATATGACTGTCCATTTTTTGTATTGTTAAAGAGAGACCCATTTCAATTAGAACCTAAACTACAAATCTCATTTTTCCTTCTCTCTCTTTGAAGAAAGAAAATCTACCTTTCTTTGTAATATCTCACTGTTAACATTGGAGCTAGTCCTAAAGAAATTATCAATTAACAGCTCATTTACAATGCTCTTATTTTTCATGGGTAGAGGACTGACACTTGGTCACTTTATTTTTTTCCTCCATTTCCTCTTTCTAACAATTATAACCTAATTCTCATTCATATTTGGAAGATATTCCAAGACATGCAGTTCTGGGTAAAATGGTGTCCCTCCTCTTCTCCCGTCTGTTCCTTCCTTGCCTTCCCTCTTTTAAATCACTCAAATAAATCATTAGTTTATTAAGAGTATTCCTTTGCTCTCTGAGTGGTATTAACAAGATTAGCATTAATGGGAATTAAATTGGTTTAGAGAGGAGCACATATGCACGAAATATATAAAACATTTATAATTAGTCTGTCAGCAACATTTTATTATATGTTTAAACCCAAGAGGAAAAATGTCTCTTTTCCATGGAAGTTTCCCTTATCTGCCAAGATTTAAAGGACCAGACACTCTAGTATGCTAAAATAATATTGTTTCTCTCCAATGTTTCAATCAGAAAAAAGAAAAAAATCCTTTAGTTTTTGCTGTACAATTGTGCATTTATCATAGATGCTACATCTGGGGATGTAAATATTTCTTGAGCGGCCTAACACAGGATTAAAATGAAGGAAAAAATATGTTTTAATTTTCTAGGTATTTTGTCATTGCTTCAAATCTTTGGGTTTATTTGTTAATATTCCATTTATGGGAATTAAGTAAACCCCAAAACCAGGTCACCCTTTTCCAGTTGATGTCCTTCACTTCTGTGCCCTCAATTTTCCAACACTTACAGCCTGTTGTTTTACTACTTGAATGTCACTAGCAACAAGAAGATATTTATTTTAAATGTTCCTCATTTTTTAACTCATTCTATGTTTCTGAATCTTTTGTTTGTTTGCTTGACATTATGCAAAAATGGCTTGCACAAAGAGAAAATTGCATCTAACAATTTTATTCAGTCACCTTCTCTTTTTGTGTGGAAGAAATAATAAAAGAACAAAATTGAGTGCAAAGTATCTCTTCTTACTTGTAGATGATTTTTGTTCCTATCATTTTAAAAAAGAAGGACTACCGAACCCTCCAGGAAAACTGTCAAACCATCTAAAATTTCCAAGAAGAGTGTCTGAAGTTAGAGGTCTCAGCAAAATATAAAAAGATCTAGACTCACTATGCTCTAATTTCCACCCAGTACAGGACGCTTCCACTTTCTGCCTTCAATGTGATTGTTACTCCTGCTATGTGTGGAGTTGGCCTCCCATTTATTTTGTCTATTTAGCTGCACCAAATAAAAGTGTCTTGAATGGAACATTTTAGTCATATTTTCTCCAAACCATCTTCTCCAAAGCCATGCCTATCAACTCCCTTCACTTTTCTTAGAGGTAGAATATCTTTGCAGGAGAATATCCAGAAAAGATCTACAGCTTCATGCTGACCAGTTTGCTTGTGAGACCACATATACACATCTACAGTGCATAGTTTTAAAGAGAATCAATTTCATGCTAACAACTGGATATCAATAGGCTTCTAGAGAATGGGTATTTACTATCCTGGAAAGATTAATCCCACACTATGCACCCCCACAGGATCTTCAAAGCTAGAATAAACTTCAGTGGTAATTTGGACCAAATATCCATTTCACACTCAAATCATAGATGTGTCTGTAAATTCTTAACTATTGATTTTGCAGTTAAAATGGGCATAAATTTGTCCTAAACACCCTCATCATCTTTTGCCATCTGAGATCTGCCAAAATCTCCTGTTACCCACGAAGGTTTTTTAAATGCAATGTGAATAAGCAAATGTGCCTATAAAATAGTAATACCTAATATTTATGTAACAGATGTATCATTTCACCTTTAAAAAACAGCAGGTCTCTACTCTTATTAGTGGCACTTTACAGAGGAAGAAACTAAGGCTTAAGACTGTGGTTAACAAAAGGAGCTTTGCATCTCAGGGCAATGTCTGGAGACATTTTTGTTGTCTCAAGGGTTGAGTGTAGGATGCTACTGATATCTCATGAGTAGAGAGGCTAGAGGTGCTCCAAAACCTGCTTTAGTGCACACACCAAGCCCCATGGCAAAGAATCATCTCAATCAAAATATCAGTTGTGCCGAGATTACTGGTTTAAAACAAGGTAAGTCACACAGCTAGTATGTATGAGAACTAGATCTAAAGCCAGATTCCAATTCTTGCAATTGCCATTTTATTTTTTATTTCAGAAGTCACAATAAGAACAACATTTAATGGTGTACTTTGCCATCAGGAGCTTTAAAAGAAACTGAAATGGATATTTATAATGGAGATATAGGAATAGCTCATAACAAATGGATAACTGCCTTTCTGTGGAATCAGTCAGCTTGAGGTGAAAAAACAACATTCCAACAAAGCATTTCTAAAGACCCTTTCAAGTTCATGTCCTGCTGTTTCAATTTGCTTCCATGACAGTGCTGTGACAATATTTCTTGTCACCTGAAACAAAGTGGAGAGAGAGAGAGAGAGAGAATTAAATATCTTCACTTTTGTTGAACAACTAAATTCAGATGGGTGTGCTATGGTTACAAATATCCTCGGGTTGCTGAGTAAAAACAGAGGAAAGCAAATTCCTGTTGCACATATCCTAGAAACGCAGAACTTTGTGCATAATTTCTATAGAATTGGGGACAGAAGTTATGCTTCCCAAACATAGGAAAAATGTTTCTGAAATTTAATGCAATGTAAACCTCAATGTAGAAATAAAATAGAATCCTGTAATCAATGAAGAAGAGTGGGACTTTAAAATCCCAAACCTTAAGCTCTATTGGAAAAACGTTGGTGTTATTGTAGAATTTGTGGCCCTTGAAATATCTTCAACATGCAAATAGATTTGCATTCAGAGTCTCTATTATATAGGAGAAGAACATGAATAGGGAAATTATAAACCTGTTTGTTATATATTGGAACGCTGAAATGGCAGGTCTTCCCTTTAAAGCTTGAAAAAGGATGAATTTGGGGAAATTATGAAGCAGTGCAATGTTCCACACAAAGTAATAAAACAATGGAGTTTATTTATGCCAGGAGGAAATAAAACTGTAAATAGAAATTGCTCCTCATATATGAATCTATTGTGGGATATTAGGAAATGTTAAGATGTTTCAGGCTATAACCTGAATTTTTTTAGTTCAATTTCCAACTGTTCATGGTGTTCTTTTAACAGCTCTTTATTCAACTACTCACTTTCCTCTAGCCTTACTGTCAAAAAAAATGTGATGATAAATGGGGAGCATATGTTCTATTGTGAATTCTTTTTTCCCCAAAATGTCTGGGAATGATGTTTTAGGTGCATTTGAAGGAACAGATAGGATAAGATATGGTTCTTTGTTAGCTCTGCTGTATGGTGCACCATGAGGCTAAATTTGGTGCTTGGTGCTAACTTGATCATTCTTAAGGTCCCCACACTCCAGACCTTTCTCAAAGCTACTTTACAGTATACTTCTAGTGTTAACCCCCACTCCCTGCAGGGGTTCAGTTTCATTGCAAATGCTGTGGTATCTTTTGCCCCCCACCTCCCACCTCCATGCTTTCCTAACGTTCTGGTCCTTCTCCCACCCACTCCCTGCTAGTGTCCAGGGGTGGTTGTCATCCCAGCCCCAGTTGGCATCCCAGCCCCAACTGGCCTATAATCTTCCCTCTCTTCAAATGCACCATATTCAGTGATGTGCATTTCCTATTCAGATTCCTAGGGAAAACTCTGCAGTTCATCTTGAGCAACTGTTCTGAGTTTTAGCTCTAAAAATATAATCAATCTCAATATCTGATGTTAATACCTAGGGAGACAAAGGTCAACTAGATTTAACTTTCTCCAGAGGCATTTTCATTAGGGAAACAGTTCCTAAAGGAAGATGGATGAAATAGAATATGAAAGGATGGGGCCCATTTGAGATAGGAGATGAAGATGTTGTTGGAAGGGCACTTATCTGGCTTCCAGTACCTACCTCCCACCACTGGCCCTGGGAACCAGGGGCAGAAATTTGCCATTCTACTTCTGAAAGGTTGTCCACCTGTGACTTGGGCAGTGATGTTTTTCTTCCACCTGTTTCCCCAGAAAGCCTTTTCTAAGCTTGAATTTCTTTACTTCAAGCCTGCAACAGCTGGTGAACCAGAGAACAGTAGGGAGCAAAGAAACTTTAGAGGCATTTCACTGTAACTTTCTAGAAGGAACAAGGGTATTTGATTAAGGACCATCAACCAACACCTTTGCAATTGAACCTAATTCTTATTTCTGACTACTTGATCTTACTCCCAAGTCCAGATCAGTTTTTCTTTATTATAGAAAATCCAAGTAAATAGTCTATGATAGTATTACTTGGCCTTTATATAGAATGATTCAAAGTATGTTTGCATTCTACTTTGGACTCAAAACTTTTTCCTTTTTTCTTTCTTTCTAGATTAAAAAAATTGATATGATCTTTTGTAGTTCTTTCTCATTTCTAACAAAACGAAATTACTTATAAAAGTTGACTGAGCATCTTTCTCTCCATCTTTCTTGCTTCCATTTCACTTCTCTTCTGAATAAACTTTTGCCTTTCAATATTTTCTCACGTCAACATACTTATATCAAAAGTCATCTTACATAGTTTTTGGTTGTATTTTGCCTTTCTTGTCAATAAGACCTATAATTATTACTTTTTCTCCTTTTGTAAAAATCTGGTCCAAAATTATACTTTACTTTTCACTTTAAACTACTTGGTTTTCATCCTACTTTGTTGTTGTTGTTGCTGTTGTTGCTCATCTTTTCTCATATCATGACTTTCCGTTTTAGGAATAGTTCTCTTTATAGAAAATCTCTCCTGCTTCCCACTAGCCTTCAACTCTACAGGGTCTGAAAGTTTCTTGTGGCTGTAACTTTCTTCTCCTGTATGCTGTGCTGAAATGCAAAATCACCAAACAGCACTGGATTCTGACTGTGGATTCCACAGTGAAAATGTCTAACTATTCTTCCATCTACACATAAATAATGAGCTCTTTTTCAGTTCTGTGGCCCTTGCTATTTGATGAGGCCATTCATAAAAAGCTATACATCAACAGGATGATAAATTCTATTAGCTCAAGCAATATATAATGAATACATAGAAAAATTGGAAACAGATCTGTTTTGACCAGCCTCTGTCTTCTAACTTAGGCTGCAAATCCCCCACGTGGTAACAATGCCCTCATCTGTTTCTCTCATCATTCTCTCAGTGCTTGCTCCTAGGTGTCTTCCCAATTTAGTCTCTGGTGTTCATTTCCATTCATTCCTGTGATGTTTTTATTATTTAATGGCCCCCTGTTCAAATTTCTGTAGCCTGACTTCAACATTTTGTTATGTCCCTTATTTATGCCATTGCCATGAGGATGTTTTCTGGGTATCTAAAATTGGACTATGTTTACCTGTCCCTGACACTCATCATCTATATAAGTTCTTCTCCATTTATCATACAAAGTAGTGAATAGAACATCATTATATGTTTATTAATCTCACATGGCACTGTACCCTGTATCTTTTTTTAAAAAAAAAATTTTAGTTGCTAATGGATCTTTATTTTATTCATTTATTTATATTGGTGCTGAGGATTGAACCCAGTACCTCACACATGCCAGGCAAGAGCTCTACCACTGAGCTACAGGCCTAGCCCACCTGTATCTATCTTGAAAGATGGAACTATGACTTACCTACACCATTTTCTAGATCCCACCTCCCTTTTGTTTAATGTTCTTAGATTCACCAGCTCTTCCTGTACTCTAATGACGAAATTCCATGGCATGTGGATTATCTTGTGAGTAGCTCTGATTTATCCATAGAACGTCAAATCTTGCATGAATCACTCAACGTCACTGACCCTTAATTTTTCATTTATTAAAAAACGTAAAGAAGAATTTTGACTGTGCTCTTATGTTCTTTGCAACTGCAACAGGTCTGGAAACATTTATGAGTGGGGCTGTCAGTAATAATTACTTTCCTTCTGTTTCTTTAAAATTATTATTATTAAATCAGTCACTATTTCCCTTAGGCTACTGGAAACTGTGACCAAAGTTTGCTTTTATTACTAATAATCAGTACTAGCTGACCACAAACCTTTCTTTTCTCTATAATGTGATCATATTTGTCAATGTTGTAGGAGTGGTTATCACCATTGAATGGTGTGTTTCTTCCTATTTTCTCTGAAGTCCTGACATTATTCCCCTTCCTGGGCCCTAATGCCCTATCTTTTCTGGCTTCTAAAACAATTTTATGTTTTTTTAAATAAATCGATAATAACAATTTCTTTTTTTCTTTTTTTTTTTTTGGTACCAGGGATTGAACTCAGGGGCACTTGACCCCTGAGCTACATCCCCAGCCCTATTTTGTGTTTTATGTAGAGACAGGGTCTCACTGAGTTGCTTAGTGCCTCGCCATTGCTGAGGCTGGCTTTGAACTCGTGATTTTCCTGTCTCAGCCTCCCTAAGTGCTGGGATTACAAGCGTGAGCCACCGCGCCCGCCTCATAATAACAATTTCTAAATCAGGGTTATTTTAATCCATTCATTTTTGGTCCTTTAATTTACAGACTACCCCCTACCTTGAATAGTAAAGTATAGCTATAAAGAAACTCATTCATTCTGTGTTAACCATTACTTCTCTCATCACTTTGATCTGGTCAAGACAGACTGTGTTTTTCCTCAGATGTATGCTATTTTCAGTGAATTCTTATGCTCTGGTTTTTCTGCCTTCTGCACCATTTCTTGATTCTGCAAAAGAAAAAGAAAGGAATCTTACCTTTTGAATCCATCCTATGGAGTATACACCATTTATAATCTTTTGGAAATGTAAACTGTGCTTCTTGTCTCTGATCAACTACACAAATGCTCCCTGAGTTTAGCATTTGCCAGAAGATCATCAACAAGTGACCAGAAAAGTGAATATCTGCTGCTTCATGACCTGGCCTCTGTGGTCCTTAAATTAGACACAGTCAGATTTGTTGCTTAAATTTATTAAGATTGATGGAGTCTTCTGAACTCCCTTTGGGAGGGGGAAAAAAAAACGATCCTCTCTCATCTTGTTAAAATACAGGGAAGATTTCTCATTGTAACCTTTGAGTAGATAATTCAATGCATTAAGTTCATTCACAATGTTGTTCTAGACTCATCACCTCTATCCATTTCTGGAATGACTTTACTGGCCAGACAGAAACTCCATACTAACTAATCACTCACTTCCATTCTCTCCGCTCTTAGCCCTGGCAACCACCATTCTCCTTTCTGTCTCCATGAATTTGACTACTCTAGGTATCTTGCATGAGTGTAATCATGTAAATTGTGTCCTTTTGTAACTGATTTATTTTATTTAACATGATGTTTTTAAGTTCATCTATGTTGTAGTATGCGTCAGAATTTCCTTCCTTTTTAAGACTGAAAAATATCCCATTATATGAATAGAAACCATTTTTTTAAAAAATCCATTCTTCCATTAGTGAGCACTTGGGCTGTGTTAATTTTTTGGTTATTGTGAACAATGCTGCTAGTGAACATGGCTGTATAGTTATCTTCCCAAGTTTTTGCTTTTAATTCTTCTGGGTATACATACACATACCAAGGACTAGAATTTGCTAGATCATGGTAATTCAATGCTTGAATTTTTGAGGAGTTGCCAAATAATTTTCCACAGTAGCCAGGCCATTGTATATTCCTCCTGGTAACATTCAAAGATTCTAATTTCTTTGCATCATCACCAACATTTCTTATTTTCTGTTGGTATTTGGTTCTGAGTTTGTAACACCTACTGTATCTTAACACATCACAAAGGAAAAGGATCCTTTTGCTCTGTTCCTAGTTATTAACTCTGTGTTCCTGAATTCACCTTTCCCTCTTATAATTCTACTTAGGGACTTTATAACTGCTGTTTTCTTTTTTAATGGTACATAACTTGTTTCTCAATCTCCAAGCCCTTTCCTGTCCTCATTCCTTTTCTCCATTCCTCAGATAAGTCAGCCCCTCCTTTTATTTTCACAACAGGAACTGTCTACTCCTCCACCTTCTTTAATTTTAATTGCTTCCTTCTTTCAGACTTTACATGTCTTGGTAATCCTCCTGAACATTTACCCTGAAAATCAAAGGTGGCTTCATCTGGATGGATCCTGATTTCCCCAGCTCATCTGGCCTTTCCATTTTAGAGCCTTGAAACTGACCATCTCATATACTTTTCCCTTCTCATTACACAAAGCACAAGTCCAAGGTGCTCACGCTTACTAGCCTTCATGCACATTCTTTCCACCTTTTGGAGAGACCATGTTAAGTCACATGTTGATTCAAGGTATTGCCAGATCCTTGTTTTTCAAGTTAGGGGCACTGTCCAATGGAACACTTGAGTGGCCCTCCAATCTGCTCCAAGCCAAAGCTGAATAGTAGAGGTCTCTGACTCCCAGACATAACCCACAGTTTCCCCAAAAACACCATTCCATTTCCTTCAAGCTATACAACTTTTGCACAACATAGCGATTAACACAAACCTCAGGCTGGTTTGCCAACCTCCGCTTGATCACATACGCAGCCCAGTGCCACTTTACTCAATTATAATTTCTCTCTTACCTTCAAGAGATAAGCAACGATGAACTTGAGCTTACTTAGGAAGATCACTGTGAGTAAAAGCGTATCCAGTTCATTGTTTTTAGTTCATATAATAAAAGTATTACTGTAAACAAAAGGATCTTCCTGATTTTGTGCTACTTTGAAGGTCACACAAATGCAATCAGAAGTGCATTCAGAACCACCCGGGGGTCAGAGACCAATTCTGCCCTTTGATGGGACATAAAAGGCTTCACCTTAAGCAGACAGCCACATTCACTGTGGCCCCAGCAGCCTGGATATTTTGCACCCATTCTGATACAATCATCCCTTGTTGCCCCTGTTCAAAGACCCCTCCAGTGAATACTCTGAACTGTGGACAGTACCAAACCCTATGTGTGCTATGTATTTTCCTATACGTGCACACCTATGATAAAGTTGAATCTGTCAGTTAGTCAAATAAGACATTAACAACAATAATTGATAATAAAATAGAATAATTATAACAACATGTTACAATAAAAGTTAAGTGAATCTGGATCTCTCAACGTCTCTCAAAATATATTATTATACTTTTTGCACTGAAAGAAATCATTTTATGGCTGCCTTTTGTCACATTTGAATCACCAGCACACTACCCTGGAGACATTATTAAGTAAAATACGTGTTACTTTAACACACATACCGCAACGTCACAACAGTTGGTCTGATGGCTACTGAGTGAGGAACATCTGGGAAATGGATACGCTGGACACACTGAACAAAGGGGTGGTGCGCATCCTGGGGGGGACACAGCAGGACTGTGCAAAATTTCATGATGCTACGCAGAACAGCGTGCAGTTTCAAACTTCAAAATTGTTTATTTTTGGAACTCCCCACTTAATATATTCAGGCTAGAATTGCCCATGATAACTGAAACCTCAGAAATTAATTCTGTAATCCAACTCATACTTTTGTGCCCAAGTTTTCCATCTCACTGTTGTGCTCATTAGCTGAGTGTTGTCTGCTACCTGTATAGCTGAGTTTTAGCTCTTCTGCCCTCTTCCTCTTAGTACTC
Source organism: Geosciurus inauris (assembly GCA_004024805.1). Lineage (NCBI taxonomy): Eukaryota > Metazoa > Chordata > Mammalia > Rodentia > Sciuridae > Geosciurus > Geosciurus inauris. Next base: position 9,124 of record PVHX01006496.1, on the reverse strand, counting down.
CAGGATCAGCACATGTGCTCACATTCCTCTCTTTGATCACACCCCAATGCCTGTGTCCAGGCCTCCCTTGCTTTTATCTACCAAGGCCAGCCATAAGCGTGGACAGTACTCTTCCAGTTTAATTCACCCAACCACCCAAACTGTCCCTGAGGCCTCTGTACTGATTTTATTGACTTAGTGATTGTTGCATCCAGCCCGCACCTCTTCCCAAGAAGTGCAGCCCAGATAACTCTGCAGAAGCAGCAAAGTTTATTGAGGAAATTGGCACACAGGCCAATCGATTGGGGTCAGCTCTCCTTTCCTTCAAAGAGTGACCCTGAAGTGAGGGTTTCAGAGGTTATTATAGGGTGGGCTAGCTACATGACTCAGGAAAACATGATTTGGCAGGTATTCAGCCTATAGTTATTTACAGTTCAACTGTGACGGCGCCTCCTATGTCTCTTTTCAGTTCCTGGAACTTTAGGTAACTGATCAAGGGATCTGGCAGCCTGTGGTTTTGCACCCCTCATCCGTGAGAAGCAAGCACAGCAAAGCATTAATCACAGAAGCACAAAGAGCAGGTTAGCTGATACGTGCAGGCCTGAGCCAGAGTGACTCCATTTTGAGTTTGGATTTTACAGTGATCTCCTCCGTGGTCCATTCCAAAGGAAAGGAAACCTAAAGAAATTGGTCCATTTTTTTCTTCATATATTTTTAGGCAAATCCATTTGTTTTCTTTCTAATTTAAACATACTGCTTGTAGGAATTGAAGGGTAGTAGCTCTTGCATCTTTGGCTCCTCTCAGTTTAATTGGTAGTCCCTGAGTGGTTGTTGCTTTCCCTGAAGGATTCTCTTGAAGAAGTCAGGTCCACCTGGGGCATACAGGTAGCAGGAGTCTTCCTGTCTCCTGCCTTCCACACATGCAGGGGGGATTCACTATTCACTACCATGGAATAAAGCTCATGCTTCATATCCTTCACCCACAAGTCCCTTCCAGGCCCCTTTACCATCTTACATTTGTACTTGTTTATTAAAGAAACTCCTAAGAGCATCAGAGCATCAGGCTCCAGGGAATCTTCATCTGCTGCTGCTTGTTGGACTCTTGGAGAGGACACATTTGCCACACCAGCAGTATGTTCTTTCTTTACCTATTTACCCCATTTCAGTCAGTACATCCAAACCCCACCCTCCTCTAACTCCTCAGCTGTGTCTCCAGCTCCTGGTTCTCATTCTTATCATTTGCACCTGGCTAATCATTGTAACTTGACAAAGGGAAGCTTATGGACTGTGTGAGAAATGAATGATAAAACACTGCAAAGGGACACAATTCTGTCTGCTCCATTGAAAGGAATGGTAATGATACACTTTAATTTTAGCTGGTAATGCCAGATAAAACTGATGAGCATAGGCCTAAACCCCTGGTGACTTGGGTAGCTAGATATTTATAGTTTATGTCCTTCTAATTTGCACTGACCGGTCTCAGGCAAGAGGGAGACCACCTAGATATGGTAATAAAACTCACAAATCACCTAGCATCCTTCTTAGGGCCTTCCAATCCTATATTTAACATACATTTTTATTACTAGTAGTCAGTAGAGATTATTAGTAAACAAGATGCACTTTGGGTTGAATTCTGGATTTATTCATTTCCACCTGTGTGGCTCTGGGAATAATACTTAATCTCTCTGTGCCTCAATTTCTAATCTGTGCAAAAAAGATAACTGCACTCATATATAGGGTTATTATGAGGAATAAAAAATATGTGAAGCACTTATATCAATGTCTGGCACACAGTAAACAGAATATTTTTTACCTTTTATATTAGCTGTTACTATTACGTTTGTATTAGCTGAGTTTCCTGGTTCTATAAAATAAATATGTTTGTGTACATGTACATTTCTATTTTTCTATGTATCCCCAGGCCTCTTAGTACAGAGACTGTGCTATTCAGGATAATTACATAACACTCTAAGATTATCTTATTTGAAATTAGAAGACTTTTCAAAGACACAGTGGAAGTTTCTAAATCCTCAAAATTGCTAACAGCTAAGTAGAAATTAGAAGAGGAATAATTTAGACCTATTGTCTCAGTCAGTTTGGGCTGCTCTAACAGAATACCATAGACTGGGGGATTATCAATAACAGATATTTATTCCTCTCAGTTCTGGAATCTAGAAGTCCAAGATACTGGCAGATTTGTTGTCTGGTGAAGGCCCGCCTTCTGATTGACAGACAGCCATCTCCTCACATGTCTTCACATTACAGACAAGGCCAGGGGGCTCTGTGAGGTTTCTTTTCTAAGGGAATTAATCTCATTCATAAGGAGTCTGCTCATATTAACTATCTTCTCAGAAAAGCCCCACTTCTAAATATGATCACACTGGTTTCAACACATGAACTTGGAGCAGGACACAGGTATTCAATCTATAACACCCATCAATGGAGTCTGATGTCATTATTTCATAGTTTATGTCCCTCTAATTTGCACTGACCGGTCTCAGGCAAGAGGGAGACCACCTAAGCTTCCCTATTTTAAGTCATCCAACAGAAAGTATACTTAGGATTGCTTGGTGAAGTGGCCATAGGTCTCCCCATTGCAGGGTTGTGGGAATCTATAAGGAGTCACCACTGACAGCATAAGAACCTGGGGCTTTGCTCATAACTGACATAAGTCCTTGGGATTTTTGGAGTCTTGGTTTATTCACGAGGAAGTAGTTGAAATGATTTTCCTACTAGCTATTGACAAATATGAAAGCAAAGTTCATGGAACTGCCTGGTGAACACCAGTGACGACATATTTCAGTCATAGAACACTTCAGGGTTTACATGGGTCTTCTACAGTCACAGGCTACCTCCGTGAAGAGGACTATTTCCATTTTCATCTCTGAACACATCTAATAGCACCTACTTTCAGTGACACTTCCTTAGTAATAACCTTTATAACAATATGGCAGAATATTTTCTTTATTTACAAAATCACTAGTACAGGCACAGTGCCCTTCTGGACAGAGTCTATACTATATTTCACTTCTACAATCTTCTAGTGAAGAAAGAATTTTCATCTGCATTTTATCTTTTTTTTAGAGGAAGGAGGAGGATGATATAGCAATTGAAGATGCACTGATTTTTCAATTGATAAGCTTTAGGGGGAAAAGCCAATAAGAGATGATTCATATACTAGCAGGAATGTTGTTCAATTTAGCAACTATTAAAACTAGCTTCATCAAACTGAGTTGCTGTGTTTATCTGAACATTTTGAGCTCATGGAATTAATTTAAGTGTACAGTTGCCAAATTTTAACATGAAGAAACTGGTCTTTAGCAGCAATGCTCAAGATGAACATATTGACCATGAAATGGGACTTACAGGCTATGAAATAAAACTTTATAAGTCTCCTGTCTTTATAGACTAGGACCATTAGTATTTTACATATCAATCAATTTGTTGAAACAGTTTTAGCTTCCTTGACTTTTCTTAAATTAAAGGCTGTAATTTTTCAAAGATTCATCTGGGCTTCCTAGGGCTTTTTGTAAATATATTAAGATTCATAATAAATAAGGAAATTAATAGCTTTCCTTAATGGTTTGGTTTCATCCATCCGATTGTGCATTTTTGTTTATTTTCTTCCCACTGTAGCGGAAAGGGAACTGCAGGAAGACCATTTGTGGTGGTGGTTGTTAATTTGATGCAATTTGTTTTCCCATATTTGATGAAGCAGAAATTATGTTTTTATGTATGCTATATTAAGGAGGCACTGCATTTGAAGTTCCAAGTTTAGGGTCCCTATTTAATGATCACTAATATTTTTTAAAAAGTCTCTATGTTTTTCTAAAATATTTTTCTATGTCTGAGTCATCAAAAAAATAAAAGAGCTTTAATGTACTTAAAGTTGTGGAAATAATTTTAGCATCTAAATTTTCCCCACCTGAAAGAATTTACCAGTTTATTTCTCAGCAGAAATATGATTTCTTCTTCTACTTTATGTCTATAGCTTTTGATTATTTCTTACAAAAGGTGTCAATTGGTCTTTCATTCAAAAACTTTCTCTGAGTATTTTCTCACTTTTGCAGCTTTTCCATTCTGGTCATTTAAGTTGAAAACTGTTCAAAGTATTAAATGTATATTTACTCTGATAAAACGACCAAGAAAATCATGGACAATAACAATAAATAAAAATTTGAAGCTTAAAATGGGAAAAATTCCAATTAAAAAGTATTTTATTAAATTGCATACTATACCAGATTTTCCTTCTTTTTTTCATGTATGTTTTCTGTAATAAAACTTCAAAGAGTATAAAACTACATTCTCACAATATTTTGTTGGACATTTATTTTCCCCTTCAGCATTATTGCTATTTAAAAAATAAATCTTGCTTGTGTTTTATATTTGATTTAATATAAGGCACCCATTTAATATAATATAGGGACACATACTATAAGTTTAAAAAAATTTTTATTCTTTTTAGTTATACATGACAGTAGAATGTGTTTTGACATATACATATGTGGAGTATAACTTCTCATTTTTGTGGTTGTACATGATGTGTAGTTACACTGGTTGTGTATTCATAATGAACATATGAAAGTTATGCTGGATTCATTCCAACCTATTTCCCATTCCTACCCCCCCCACACACACACTCCTCTTTGTCAATTCCAGGGGACCTCCCCCTCACCCGCCCTGGCCCTGTGCCGTGCCTATTGTGAGTCAGCATCTGAATATCAGAGAGAACATAAAAAGAGCATTTGGCATTGTTTTTTTGGGGATTGGATTATTTCACTTAACACGATAGTCTCCAGTTCCATCCATTTAATGGCAAATGCCTTAATTTCATTCTTTGTGGCTGAGTAATATTCTATGTGTATATGTACCACATTTTCTTCATCCATTCTCCTGTTGAACGTGTGCTAGGTTGGTTCTATAGCTTAGTGAATGTGAACTGAGCTGCTATAAACATTGATGTGGTTGTGTCACTATAGTATGATGATCTTAAGTCCTTTGGGTATATGCCAAGGAGTGGGATAACTGGGGCAAATGGTGGTTCCATTCCAAGTTTTCTGAGGAATCTCCATACTGATTTCCAGAGCGGTTGCACCAATTTGCAGTCCCACTAGCAATGCATATGCTGTAATTCATTGATGCTCATTAACAGAATATAATGCTGAGGGTCTAGTGATAATGTAAGCATTATTTCAATATTAAGGTTAGTCCTATGTTCTTTTTAAAATAAAAATTTGTCAAAAACTTAAACTTGTGTATATTATTTGTTTCTTAAAGATCAATTACAACTTACTTTCTCATTGTTCAAAAGTAAAACATGGAGAACATATTGGTTTTCTGATAAACACAAATTAATTTTAATTTACTTAATAAACCATATGCCTATCTTTTTCTTTTGATTTCTTTCTGTTTTTAACAGATTTATAAACATATACTAGAACATATTCAATAGTATATATTTAAAACATGTGGCTTACTTCACTAACATATGTAAATATCCATGAAACTATCACCATAATCAAGATAATGGACATATTTCAACACTTCAAAAGTTTCCAATTCTTATAATTCTATCACATTTTATTTCATGTATTTAAAATTTCTGTTATTAGGTTCATTAGGGGCATTTACTATTGCTACATTTCCTCAATGAACTAAACTTTTATCATTAAACTTTCTTTATCCCTGGTAACATTTGCTAAAATGTCTATTTTGATATTAATGTCAATAATTCAAGCTTTATTTTGATTAGTAGTATTATGGTAAGTCTTTCTTACTTTTATCTTTTTACTTTTAGTCCATTATTCCATTTAAAGCATTTTTCTTGTATGCTTCATATATTTAGGTATTGCTTTTAACCATTATTGTAATCTCTGCATTTAAATTGAGATATTTAGCCCATTTACATTTAAATGGCTAAGTGATATAGTCAGAATTAAATTTTTCATCTTGAATTTTGGTTTTGTTTTTTTTTTGGTGTTTGTTTTCTATTTGACCCATCTGTTCTTTATTCCCTTCCTTATTTTCTCCTTACTTTAGATTATGATTCCTTTTTATTTCCTTTGATGATTGTTCACGAGTATTTTTGAAGGGTGATTTTTGTATTGATTCTTTTTAGTTACACATGACAGTAGAATTCCTTCTGATAAAATTTACTTGCATAGATTATACCTTATTCTAGTTAAGACTCCATTCTTGCAGATGTACACAATGGTGAGATTCACTTAGAGTTTTTCATATATGAACATAAGAAATTTATGTCAAATTCATTTCACTGTCTTCCTTATTACTATACCCCTCCCTTCCCTTTATTCCCATTTGTCTAATCTACTGAACTTCTCTTCTTTTCCCCCCACCCTTTATTGTGGATTAGCTTCCACATATCAATGAAAACATTTGACCTTTGATATTTTGGGGATTGGCTTATTTCACATAACATGATAGTCTCAAGATCCTTCTATTTACTATAAATATCATAAAGTCATTCTTCTTTATGGCTGAGTAATATTTCATTGTGGTATACATGCCACAATTTCTTTATCCATTCATCTTTTAAAGGCACCTAGGTTGGTTCCATAGCTTAGATGTTGTGAATTGAGTTGCTATAAACATTGATGTGGCTATGTTACTGTAGCATGCTGATTTCAAATTCTTTGGATATATGCTGAGGAGTGGGATAACTGAGTCAAATAGTGGTTCCATTTTTGGTTTGTTAAAGAATCTCTATATTTTTTCCACAGTGGTTTCACCAGTTGGCAGTTCCACCATAAATTTATGAATGTTCCCCTTTCTCCACATCCTCATCAAAATTTATTGTTGCTTGTATTCTGGATAGTTTCCATTCTGACTGGAGTGAAATGATATCTTAATGTAGTTTTAATTTTCATTTCTTTAATTACCAAAGAAGGTGAACATTTTTCATATATTTGCTGACCATTCAAATTTCTTCTTTTGAGAAGGGTCTGTTCAGTTCCTTTGCTATTTATTGATTAAGTTATTCTCTTTTTTGGCATTAAGTTTCTTGAGTTTTTTATATATCCTGGAAATTAATGCCCTATCTGAGATGCGAGTGGCCAAGATTTTGTCCCATTTTGTAGGCTCTCTCTTCATGTTCTTTTTGTTTTCTTTGCTGTGAAGAAGCTTTTTAGTTTGATGCCATCCCATTTATTGATTCTTGATTTTACTTCTTGTGCTTTCTTGTCAAGGAAGTCCGTTCCTGAGCCTCCATGTTGGGATGTTGGGCCTACATTTTCTACTAGCATGTGTATCATTTCTATTCTAATTCCTAGGTCTTTGATACACTTGGAATTGATTTTTGTGTGGGATTAGAGCTAGAGATTAACTTTAATTCTATGACATATAGACTTCCAGTTTTCTCAGCATCATTTGTTGAAGAGGTCATCTTTTCTTCAGCCTAAGTTTTTGGTGACTTTGTCTAGTACGAAGTAACTGTATTTATGTGGGTTTTGGTGCCAATACCATGATGTTTTTGTTACCATGGCTCTGTATTATAGTTTAAAGCCTTGTATCGTGATGTCTCCTGCTTCACTTTTCTCACTGAAGATTACTTTAACTATTCTGGGCCTCTTAGTTTTCCAAATGAATTTTATAACAGCCTTTTCTTTCTATGAAAAACATCATTGGAATTTTGATGGGAATTTTATTGAATCTGTATAGCATTTTTGGTACGCTGGCCATTTTGACAATATTAATTCTGCCTATCCAAGAACATGGGGGATTATTCCTTCTTATAAGGTGTTCCTCAATCTCTTTCTTTAGTGTTCTGTAGTTTGCATTGTAGAAGTCTTTCACCTGTTTTGTTAGGTTGATTCCTAAGTATTTTATTTTTTTTAAGGCTATTGTGAATGAGATGGTTTTCCTAATTTCTCTTTCAGCTGATTCACCGTTGGAGTATAGAAATGCAAATAATTTATGGGTGTTATTTTTGTAAGAAGGTTGATGTTTTGTTCTTGTGCAGCAGCAGGAGATGTTCTAAGACAAGTGGGATTATCACAATGCTGACTCCTAATACCATGACAAAAACAGGACTTTGGCTTCTACGTAACATCTAGCAGTAAACCTCACCTATAATCTACTTATTATTATGATCTGATGTAGTTTAGATTAGCATGTGTATATATTAACACCCTCTTTGTTTCTCTACTGGTCTCATATGTTCCTGAACATCTTTAACTCTGTCCTTGTAAAGAACACAGATTTAGGGGTCTTGAGAAATTGAGTAACTAAGCGTGTTTTCTAAGGTATCTGTATTATTTCATAGGGCTATTCTAACAAACTGCTACAAACTGTGTGACTTTAAACAACAGAAATGTTGTTCTAGTTCATGAGGCTGGATGTCACAAACCCATATGTGGGCAAGATTGGGTTTTCCACCTTCCTGATGATTCTAGTCTCTCTAGTCTACCTCCTGGGCTAAGTTTCCAGAGTAGTTCCTAATGCCCTGCCCACTAGCTTCCTCCTGTCTTAGTCTGTTCTACACCTGACTCCTTACTCTTACCTACCTCTTCACTCATTGGTGAAGGACATTCTCCAGTCTGGGTTGAACGATACAGAGCCAGGTCAGCGTGACACTGAGATTTGAGTAATGCAACTCTGACTGGAGCTCGTATCTGTTCAGACTCTTTTTTGAATCCCCAGCCTTACGAGGGTGAGCCCAGTGCAATACTGTCAGACTGTAGCTTCGTAGGATAAATGGATAGGGTTACTGCTGGTGCCATGCGGGTAGGAGATGTCACCATGCTACCTCTGCATACCTTCTCACAAGGCGCAAATTGATGGATTAGTTCATTGTTTCAGGTTAACACTGAAGTACTATCTTTGCTTTCTGTGCTATAACAAATACCTAAGGCTGAGTACTCTATAAAGAACAGAGATAGGCTGGGATTGTGGCTCAGTGGTAGAGCACTTGCCTCGCATGTGGGGGGCACTGGGTTCAATCCTCAGCACTGCATATAAATAAATGAATAAATAAAGGTCAATTAACAACTAAAAAAATAAATAAATAAAAGAACAGAGATTTCTTTAGCTCACAGTTTTAGAGGTTGAGTTCAAGACCAGCAGCTCCATCTTTTTGACATCTAGTAAGGGCCTTTGGGCTGCATCTCGACATGGTGATGATATCACA